>VOPJ01000307.1:0-41561 GCA_014673585.1 Semibalanus balanoides
GTGCTCGAGCCACCTTCGCCGAGCCAGGGGAGGAGGCGTTTAGATCCCTCCCCCCCGAACTCGGATCCTATGAGGCTTAAGTTCATAAACCGAAAATACTGTTAGAAAGTCACTTTTGGCTCAGGTTAATATTTAGGTCACTAGAGGTCATCATAGGTCAGATATTCCAGCTTTGGGACTTTGCTCCAGAAACCCCCAAATATATCGGTAACTACGATAGCTAAGAGCAAACGAAAAAAGCAACGGCAGGCTCCTGAAAAATGTATAGCCAGCGTGCCCTCAAATTTTAGCTCAGGACAATATACAGTAGTTGGTAGTTGGTAATAAAAAAGTAGTTAGTAGTTGGTAATATACCCTAATACAGATAAAGCAATACTTTCACGCTATCGCGTTTGTCTCGGCAAGGCCCTTCGAATCATGTTAAACTTGACCAGGTAAGGTCAACTTAAAATTTGAACTCAGGTCAAAGTCAAATGGTGACCCAAATAGGTCATGTTGCATGATGTGAGACGTTTCTCGACGAGATAAGCACATTGGTGCCGGTTTCACTTATCTATATTCATTCTGTCAAGAGTTATTGACAAACAAAACAAGTTTGGTGACCTCGGATGACCTTGTACGGGTCACTGAACAAAAAATTATCCTAAGTCATCAAGAATAGCCTATGATAACGTGATCCGAAAATAATTGGACTGCTATCTTGCGTATCTTCGGAATAAGTACAATTGCGAATCTTCGGAATAAGAAGCATTTAATATTTCCCCACTGACTTATAATGGAGAGGTCACGAAATTGACCCAATCTTAGGTCACTGATATCGAAAATCAGAGATACTAGAACTTGTAATATATGAGCTTATGAAATTATGTAAGTTTGAAATCGACACCCAAAAAAACTGTGACTGCGGTACAACCGCAAACGTTTTGAAGGTGGGGTCACGTGACCTGGTCTGGTGACCTGACCGGAGATGACCCGAGGTCAACATTGAATATTTGTAATTAATGTGGACAATTGATGTCCAATCAGCTGTGCCAAAACGGCGGCGTGCAACACCGCCGTTTATCCACTATTCTCGAAAAACGCCAGGGGGTGTCTACCACCGGCACGGCGCAGGCTAAAATGCTATTTCCCCCCAACCAAACAAAACACCCACCCAAAATCCTATTTTGACACCAACTTATTAAAAAGTCTCCACTCATGACACTACCACCTGTGCGGCCGTCACCGCCACACCTGCCGCTCGCTACGGCCGCTCGCTGTCACCGTCGCACAGCAGCCGAGATGGCTCGCCAGGGAACCCTCGGAGCTCGCTCCGAACGAGCGGCGCGGCACCGGCCAACGACGGAGCGGGTGCTATCTATCGCCAGCAGCCGACAGCCGCGTCAGAGAGCCCAGCTGCGGCACGGCGGACACAGAGAAACGTGGGCCAGATGAGCGGCTGAACGAATGGTGTTCTTTGTTTCTCGGCGAATTCCCGGCGTTCGTCTGTGATAAATTCGTCCGAAGACGCAGAGCGGCGAAAGCGGCACGGAAATACGGGAAAGTTGAGAAAATCGGAGAAGTTCTCGACTTTCGAGCGGTAAAGGTAAAACCATATCAAAGTTGTAGATAAACGAATTCAAACAAAAACGTACAAAACAAGAGAAGGAGCGTTAGACAGACGGACAATAGTTGGCAGTACTCAACATTATTCCCACGGCGTCGTGGAGCATTAGCCACTGCCTTCTCCCCAAACAAGATTAAACCAAGATCAAACCTCGGCACTCTCACTGTTGTTAACTCAATCAGGCCTGACCAGGGCTGTATCTGAACGAAAAAAAGATTCGTGGAGAATGACGATCCAGGCTGGCAGCAAACGAGCAGACCGGGCTATTGATAAAATGATTGTAAGTGTATAGCTCACAGCACAACATGTGGCAACGTTATTCATTCAATGTCTGATGACCGAATAGAATGTGATGCATATAACTTAGATATTGATAATAAATAACATAAAACCGTAGAATGTAGTGAAGTGAGACACATGACACACAATTATTAATTTAATGTATTTTTTTTATAAATTTAGTCCGAATGTTTTGTATGGATAATTTTTCCGAGGTCAGAACTCGCGCTAAGCAATAGCTTGTTGCGCAGGCCCTGACCCTTACCGTCCGATCGGGAAATTCCTGGCAGCCGACAGAATTTAGAAGCGAAAGTTGTACGTGCCCGTCATACCTGGACACAGTCCGCCCTGCTCACTGACGTCACCTGACATTCAGTGCGACCGCTGCCACCGGACGCAGGCAGGCAAATGGCGAGCGCCGAAGCGACTCGAATCCGGCCTACCATTACCGAGATAGGTCAGAAGTCCAGCGCTCTCCCACATAACTGGGCGGACAAAAGTTATTTCATGAAGTTTTCGATCAAAGATAAAAAACGATAGACCAAAAACAAATTTAAACGCCTAGTTTATTTGTTTGTTGGATAAGAAGAGTAAAGCTACCATCATATGATAGCAAATTAATCATTCTTAACTGTAATGATCGAAAATGCAGTTTTCGATCAAAGACAAACAACTATTGACCAAAACTAATCGAAAAGCAAGCGAAAAAGAAAACTATTTAAACTTGTGCTTGTGCAACCAATGTCGAAAAATTATGAATGGGGTTGGGGACAATTTTGAAATCAACCAATATGTTGGGCTCATTAACCCGCGCACTGCAGGGGGGGTTGATTTCCGCCCCCCTCAGGTTTTTCAGGAGTAGCGGAAAAACGGCGGGCGCAGCACGCACGCCAAATTTCGTACAGCCTATTTGGGCATCAATTACCCACAACTTGGAAAAGTTTTGACTTCTGACGTCATCTCAGGTAGTCACAAGCCGCATGTCCAAATACCTCACCTTCAAAAAATGTTTGCGTTGTGCCAAGCCACAGAGCTTTTTCGAAAGTTTTTGAAACTTGTCAGGATTTCATAAGAATCATTCAGTACCTACAATTCGTTTATATCTCGGATTTTCGTATCGGTGACTAAAGTCAGGTCAATTCCTGACCTCTCCCATTATAAAGTGAATGGCGAAAATAAAACAAATGTCCTTCAGAAAATATGCATTGGATCAGGGCTAATTCTTTCAGAATCATGCTATTTTAGCTCATTCTAAATGATCAAGGTGCAATAGTTGCTTTATGATTTCTACAAGGTCATCTCGAGGTCATTTGAGGTCATCTGAGGTCATCTTGCAGGCTCATCTTGAGGTCATCTGAAGGTGCCATCATCAATTAATTTGCTAATAACTATTGATAGAAAAAGATAGAGACGATTAGTTGACACCAATGTGTTCGTCTCGTCTGCCGCGTTGCCCCATTATGCAACATGACCTACCTGGGTCACCAAATGACCTATGACCTGAGGTCAAATTTGAAGTTGACCTTACAGTCACCGTATAATGTTTCAAAGCGCATCAATGAGACAAACACGATGACGTCAAAATGTTTTCCCCTGTTCTTTCTTAGGTGACAGGCTATTCACGAAAAACTGTTTTGACTAAAAACATATTTTTGACCTTTCATGAACCTCCTGGAGCCTAAAACTATTGATCTGAAATCAATTTGATGGCATACATGCATATTAAAATTTCCAATAGCTAATCGATTGGCCTCACTAATCGTTTATGCTCCAGCTAATCATAGTTTCCGAGATAATCGGGGGCTTCTGGAAAGAGTCCTAAAAGAGTCCTGAAAACCGGAAAATCTGAACCTTTTGGTTGACCACTGGGACCTCCATTGTGACCTGATTTCAAGAAAAGACTGAAAATACTTTCGATAGAGCTGTTGCCTAGAGCTATCTAATGCCGTTTTTCCGCCTTGTCACTACGTGCGTAGTTTGAGATATTCACGGGGGGCGGAAATTCACCCCCCTGCAGTTCGTGTTCGGCGCGAACCCCCTTGCAGTGCGCGGGGAAACAATGTCAGTTTTCATAATGTAAATGTAAACAATAAATGAATGAAAACTATTAAATGAAGTACAAAAAAAAAAAATCACGCAACTACACAATGTTTGGAATTGGTCATTTTCTGTCTTTTAAGGGTCCAACAAGATTTTGCTCGCTTTAAACATTTACTCTCGTTTTGATGTGATTACTGCTCACATTTTCATATTCAATTTTGCAGGTTAGCACACTCATTTGATGTGTCAGTAAAAAAAACAGTGTCTGTCTGTTGTTACCGTAAAGCAAAAAAAATTCTCTTAAAAAAGTCAGCTATGTTTTACCAGATACCTACTGCGACAAAACACCATCAACACTCAACAGTGCAACCAGCTCGCAACATGCACATGGATATTACATCTTAAAGTCATCTGTCTTTTGAAAACATAAGATTGGAACATTTTTGAAATGAAAAATTCCTGAAAATGTACATAAATGCACTCTCAACCTGCCAGTCATTTTGCTCTCCGGGACTAGGTCCTGAAATGAAAATTCCAACACTGCTTGTAGTTCTGACGTCACGACTATAGTGAAAATTGTGACTGAATATGCCGTATCAGCGACATTTTCTGCGCGGCGGTACCAATATTTGAACAAGCTAAATACAGTGGAGAGTTATAGGATGTGATAATCCATATTAGAGTGTCTCAGGAGTGATTCGTTTAGAAGAGTCCAAGTCTTCTGCAGTAATTGTTTTAGAGTTGTACCTTATCATTACCTTATCATTATGGCCAAAAAATGTCAGTCATGAACGTAATAGCTCAGAACCCGATACGTTTTACGAAATAACCACGAGCGTACAGTGCCCCCCACACACCACCACACACACCACTAGCACCATCCCACAACACCCACCTTGCGCTGTCCGGGCTTCAGACCATCCACCAGACACGGGATCGAGCGCTCGTTGTCCAGGTTGGAGAACAGCACCAGCTCCTTGTTGACGAAGTCGGTGTAGTTGACGACGCGGGTGTCCTTCTCGTACAGGTAGAGCTCGGGCAGACCCAGCTCGCGGCGACGCTTGCACTCCTCCATCCAGTTTGTGAGCCACTCCTTCCGCTGGTCGACGCATTTCTTGCTGAACGCCTGAGGGGCAGAGGCGAGGCGCGGTCAGATGGAAGAAGAGCACTGTTAGCTCTAGGGAAAATGTCCGAATATAATGTCCGACTATATACTTTGAGTGAAGGTAGAAGACTTGTGGAACAGCACGCACAAAACATTTTCGAAATACGCCCAGAGGACATTAATACGTTTGCATATGCAATGATCATACGCATACAAAACATGACGGGAGGCGGTCAAAGCAACTTTAATTGATGACTAGATGACTTAGTGGCACCAGTTAATGTTCACCCCTCAGCGATAGCATACTCGTACACTTGTCCCAGACAGTCCAGTGGAGAACAAAGTTACGGCAACATCTCAGCGATCTGGCACAGGGTTATAATCCTATTAACATTCATAATGCCACTGAATTATCAGCCTGCTATTGTGATACGGCTGCGCTCTGGTTCGCGCAGCAATGCATACTGGCATCGGTGAAAACCAGTCAGCATATCACTTGTTTTAATATGACAAAAGCACGCTAGGATTAATATGTAAGCAATGGTATGCAGCCATTATCAAGGCTTTCCGAAGGAAATTAATTCGTTCGCATACGCATTGTTCATGCATGCATCAAACATAGCGAGGCAGGGTTAACAGAATCAATGAATAGCTGATGACCTACATCTCCTACTTCTGTGTCGTGTTACCGTGTGTTACCGTGTGTTGCCGTGTGCTTGCCGTGTGCTGCCGTGTGCTGCCGTGTGCTGCCGTGTGCTGCCGTGTGCTGCCGTGTGTTGCCGTGCGCTGCCCGTGTGTTGCCGTATGTTGCCGTGCGCTGCCCGTGTGCCGTGCCAAACACGACGTGTGTTGCCCAGTGACCATATCACCACTTTAGACAGTCAATCCGCCGCACACATGTCACAGTGTCCCGGCTCGAGTGGCCGGCAGAGCTGAGGTCAGTCAGCCTGGTCTCCCGCAGTGGGAGCAGCCAGGGACAGAACACAGGCCGGTTCACCCAATAACCAACCAACAGCCGAACTACAGGCTTGGCAACTCATGTTCGTTTTCGAGCCAATGACAAGTATTTCAAGTTTCGAATTTCATTAAGAGACCAGATAAGGAACAATTTAGCATGGTCTAAATTGAACACTTGAAATCACATCTATACCAGATGTTTTTTTTTCAAGAGGTTATTCAGAAGAGATAGAAAATAGGAGATCAATATATTGAACGCCAGGGGTCGGGTACAAACTTAAAGGAAATAGTTCACCTTGGATTGTTTCTCCAAACACAATTTAATTAGATTTTGAAATACAACGTATTTGTATAAAGTCAAAAATAGCCATACATCGCGCCAATTCAGGACAGAAGGATGTAAATTATTAATTTTATCAAAACTATATACATCTTCTGCTGGTCCTTACGTCACGCGAATGAACCAAATGCTCAGCCAATCAGATTCGGAAGTAGTCGCGCTTCAGCAACCAGATTCGAAGGTAATCGAAAGCTGCACGCTGATTGGCTAATTGTATAGCCTCTGCCCAGGTATGCGCATTCCTTTGCCAGCCCCACATTAATTTCCCAGCCCCACATTCCTTCAACAAAAGACAAAAATATTCGGCTGGAGTCTTTTCAGCCAAGAAAATTTGCAGATAGGGTTTTTCAACACGGGGTACAAAACTATAATCTCAATTTAAAACCTCATGTTGAAGGTGAACTATATCCTTTAAAGGAAACAGTTCACCTTGTCAATGGGATTTTTAGTTGATTATTTGAGCACAAGATTATATTTGTTTCCAAACAAGCCAAACTAAAATTATGCAGACTCCAAGGACACAAAAAAATAGAGTTATGCATTCTCTTCATCTCAGAATAAAAGTATTGGGGTTATCAGCCATTTTGCAGTTATTACATGTTTTAAAGTGGGAAGTGAGAATGTATTGAAATTGATCTAAATTTAGATTAAATGCATTTATATGGGCATCGCTAAGCCTATTTTGATATATTTATTGATCGATATATTTGTATCTCCTCGCAGTTCGTCCAACTGAGCTGAGGAGAGGAAACAAATATATGGTTTGGGCGAGGAAATTTAATCAAGTTAACCAGCGGCCAACTCGACGCTGCGAAGCTCATTAGCGTCAAGGCTTCAAGCCAGCGGAGGCTGCTTTAATAGGATGGCGGAGAGCCAGTCTTTGGAGAAACGCATACAAACGACTCATCATATCGTATTAGCCAAGAGCTTACGGCGGCGAAACAAGCGTGGGCGTGGGTGACAGTGCGTGCGTTACGCGCAGGTAGTACCAAGAGTACCCCCTTGAGCGCCTATTATATGCGTCGGTGCGTGCCTTGGAGAAAGGCGAGCTGATGGGTTCAGATCACAGGGTGGCTATGCCGCTGCGACCCCATTGGCCGAGTTGTCTAATGACGGCGGCCATATTGGTAATCACATGAGCAGTCGGCGGCCTGTGTTAAAGGATAGGCGGCGGCACCCAGGCTGACATTTTTACATATATTGACGAACTACTAGCGGTAGCGCAAAATGACTACCACCACAATGTTTCAAATGAAAGCCAGAATAATTCTAGGCGAAAAAAAGGCGTGCAAAATAAAATCAAAAATAAAAAGTCCGGTAGAATCATTCTGCATTTCAATTTCGAACATTGTGGTGGTAGTCATATCTCTACGACTAGGTATTTCGCTTCCAATATATTGTAAAAGTCAGCTGGGTGCCCGCCCGCCTATGCCTTTAACTAACACAGGCCGCCGACTGCTCTTTGATACCAATATGGCCGCCGTCATTAGACAAGTATTCCGGCCAATGCGCCTTCCATCTCTGTAGAGTTCAGTGGTTCAGATAAATTATCTCCGCCGGTGACGTGATTCGTTCGGTAATATATTACAAATGGATATTGGAACCCAGTCCAGCGTATAACGAACTGCCACCTTATCCACCACGTCTAGGATTAATTAGCTCTTTTAGCATAACTACCAGTCATATTGACACTTCGAAGAAATATGTTTTAATTGGGTTAGAAACAAACCATTTACAGTATTCCTGTGGACTGGAGCGACATCGTGGGTAATATTTGCAATGTGAGGGCATGTGTTGGCATCCCTTGTGTTGGGAGACAGATAGCCCACAGCAGCCAATCCACCAACACCCCCAGGCAACTTGGCTACGCTGAGCACCTGCATATTACAAGTGACAAACCACCTAAGAGCGTGACAAACCACCTAAGAGCCGTCCTGCGCGACCATAATCGCCAGCGATCCCCTCACTCACCGCCAGGGAAAGACATCATACGTGTTAACGCGTCAGAAATGGGTTAAAAACTCCCTTACGCGTAAAAAACCTCGAAACACCCGAGCACATTAAATTTAAATTGAAGTACTCCAATACCTCAGCATAAAGACTACGAAACACCCGAATACGTCCAATTGGAATTGAAGTACTCGTAGCCGACAACAGGATTAACAAGAACACAGTAAGGGGGTGATGATTTGGGTTTAAGGGCGCCTCAACTATAAAGTTATGTGGGTAAATCAACATTGCATTACTCAGCTCCTTGGATAAAACAGGCGCTGGTGCTCCGCTCGCGGTAGTCTCCCGCCTACCTAACAGAAGGCACAAGACGACAAAGGGCACCAGCGTGACCTGTCGTCCATGGGGGAGGTGGTGTCAGTTGGTCCAGCAGCCGGACAGCCGCCTACCAGGATCGTAACAAATCAGTGCTCACTGCATACCAGCGTGACCGAAGCGGTGCCGCCGATTTCAGCGCCGGTATGACTATATCGGCGACTATTCTGGAGAGCCAGTCGGCACAAGGACGCAATCAGCGTGAGTGAATGCAAAACGCGCAGGACAAACAGCTAAATCTGAATAGGATCAGAAAGCCCAGATATTGAATCAGCATTATCATTTTGGTCATGTTCTTGACTTTTTGGATCCAAAAAGATTTCCTGCTTTATTTTATTTTTATAATTTGCTCTATTTTCACCTGGTCTTACTGACATTGAGTTAAAATTAAATTAAATTTCCTCACAAGGATTTAATATGTATTACAAATCATATATTTTAAATCACACAAGAGAAATAATTTAACAGAATTGAAAACCTGATTTTCCTAACAATAAAAATGTATTCTTCGCCTATGGATTTTTCTCTCCAGGGCCAGGTCATGAAATGAAAAATCCAACACTATTGGATGCCAGGGATCGTCCCGTCCCAGCATTCGGCCAGGTAACAAGGTACCCGAATGGATGCCACTATTGAGCCAAGATAATCGGATTAAGCGAGTGGCGGATGCACTTCGGTAAGAAAAGAAAAACACGATGGCCAGTGGCAGAGGAAGAGAAAAGGGATCCGAGAGGCAACAGACGAAAGACGGCAGCCTTGGATCAAATAAGAAAACACTATACAAACGTGAGAAACGCATACACCAACGGAGCAGGGGAATAAAGGATGCATCTGCTGTAGGCAATAGCAGAGCGATGGCGTTGAACAGAGCTGGACGTCTTCTGTCTACAGAGCGACAGAAGACGTCCAGCGTGGATTTCGTCAGCGGCGGAAGTATTTTACATAAAATATCCCGCGATGAAAGACAGCGCACCGCCGGGGACGCCCGCCCGTGAATGAGCGCCACCAGGCAGAAAATTGCAAACCAGCCCTAGATGAATCGTCGCGGATGAAAAATCACGACGTTGTTCTAAGAAGACGGCCCCATGCCTGCGCAGAATCATGCACCATCACTTATGTTGGGAGACAGTTACGCCGGCCGACAGACTCATGACTGAGGGATGAAATCCGGCCGCCCCTCCTCCGTCCCTCCCCCTCCCCCGACGGCGGCGGGTCGGCGCTGAGTGACTACATCCGTGTAGAGCCCCCCCCCCCCTCCAGAGCGGACCGTCCGCTGTCGACGGCGCAGAGACAGCCGGGAGAAGGATACGGTGTGTTTCTGAATCACCGGAGCGGCGGCGGTCCATGGTGGAGCGGTAAGCCGCGCCGGCATCCAGCTGGAGGTCAATACTGGATCAGCGGGGGGAGGTGGGGGAGGGGGCAGGGTCAGATCCGGTCGGGTTAAGAGGACAGGCGAATGTAGCTGATGGGAAGATGAGTGGATTTATATGCGGTTATGTAATGAAATCAATGTGTCGTAAGAACCAGACCCTGGGAAAAAATATTTACAAAACAGCTTTTCCTTTTAGGCAAATCAAGATAGCCGATTCCAAGAAAAATATAATTTAAACTTACCAAGATCGCTGAGTTCAGGAAAATAGTGTCAGATTGCTTAGTAGTTATATTCTTGTAATCGTCAAACATTTATATTTGACTTCGTATTTAAAACGAAAGGTTGCAGTTACGCTAAGTAATACGGGTCTAAGTTCTGATCCCTGAGGGCTGAGGGAGGGACGTTTTGATCCCTGAGAGGCTTCCACAACCGGATGAGGTATTTCAAATAACAACTTGTTTGAAGCAATCACAAGTCTTGAATCTGGCTCAACATATCATCTTTGAGAATTCCATAGATACAAGTTTTCTGTTATATAATGCACACTATAAGAAACAGTTTCAAAAGTTGTTTTGCTCATTTTTGTATAATCCGAGTAAAGTCGTACGTCTTGACTTCGAAGCATGATTCTGGGCGATTTAAATACGAATATTTGGTACTGCTTTTCAGTAGTTTGGTTCACCCAATAACATATTCACATATCCGGTGCAGCCTCACATAAGCTCAACACACGTCTCAATGGCCATCTGACCTCACCACCCCTGAGCTGGCCTGACCGACCTGGCCTGGCCTACCCGTGACCTGACCTGGCCTGGCCGACCTGGCCTGGCCTGGCCTGGCCGACCTGGCCTACCCGTGACCTGACCTGGCCTACCCGACCTGGCCTGGCCTACCCGTGACCTGACCTGGCCGACCTGACCTGGCCTACCCGACCTGGACACCTAGCGTCCGGCGGCAGCCCCTCTCACCATGTTGATGGCGCGGTTGGCAGCGTCTCCCTCGTAGCGGAACTTGATCCTGTGACGCAGCATGTCCGAGAAGTACTCCTTGGCCTCCTTGGCGGTAGAGGTTCCCAAACCTGTGGAGGGGATGGCCGGCAAAAGTCAGTCGGCAACTCCGAGACAGCGTACAGCATATGTATATGTATTTAGGCGCTTCCACAAAGTGGGTGTTCCAGCAACCACGTCATTGAACATGAGTACAGATGAGCATAAAAACACAAATGCACAAATGTTTAAAACTAGCATAAAACGAATTTTCAGACAAGTAAACATTCATCTATTTGACAGGTAAGAGGTCAGGGAGGATTGGAATGCCCCACTGCTCTCGGTGGCTGACGCACGCACCTCTACTGGTAGCCTGTTCCAAGCATTGGATGCGCGAAATATAAAAGAACGAACGGGCCGAAACTCGGGTGCGGGACACGCGCAGTTGCAGCAGCTATCGGTACGTTGCCCAGAGTTGGCACGAAGCGAGACTCGGAGCGGCGACTACGCGCGTCGACGCGAGAATCTTCCGGTGCGCTGAGTGGCTGTAAGGTATGTTCTGGTATGAACATGACATCTCGTTCACATATCAGGTCGTCAATTTTCGGCCATCCCAGCTCACGCAGCACTGGTGTCACTCGGTCACGGCAACCCATATTACAGACGATACGGGCGCCAAAGTTCAGAGCTTTCTGCACGCGGTGCTTCTGTGTCGCGGTGCAGCTTCCCCGACGGACAGCAGTAAACGTACAAGGGGAAACAAGTGCTTCGACAGCAGCCGCATGACGTTTCGAGTGGGGAGACGGTGATCGCATCTGGCGAGGTCCAACGGAACAATAAACAGGCTGCGCTACGATGGTGATAGTCTGCGAGCTTCCCACGAGAGCACGAATCGACCGTGAGCCAGAAGTCGTAAGTCGTAACGCTTCTGTAACGGTATTGATATGGCTGTTGCCGAAAGGCAGGACAGAAAAAGTGGATGATATGGGTGCCGTGACTTAGTTGCAGATAACCAATTCGTTTTTGACGAGGGTTTGATTTGGAGAACTGTTTTGAGTAACCAGTTATTTGCTACGGACAGATTTTTCTCTATACGTATTTTGAGCTCTGGAATGTTCAAGGGCAAGTCAGCGTCAGGAAATTGGGCGTCATCAGCGTACAAGATTATTCTCCCGTGCGGTATGTGCTGCGTCAGGGTCTTTGTAAAGGGACCAGGTAAGAGGACTGTCCGAGATCGACCGGGAAGCCACTACATGAGTCACAGTAAAGAACGCTGGTTCCGCCCCGCAGTATTCGTGTCGACCCCCGCAGCGAGCACCAAACCATTCCGCATCGATGCCCGTACCACCCAGCTTTCTCCAGAATACGGCCATGCTAATCGCTGTCGAACGCTCTGTGATCGTGTCCCGCGGTACCAGTATGTACTGTATTGTATGTGATTGTTCTTAATCCGTCCATGAAACATGGCTTTTCAAGTAGCGCAAGCACACAGGTAAAAAATACACAGAAAAACATACATCAGGATAAAAAAAGCACAGTTGTGGCCATGTTCCGCAGCTTGAACACACATGGCGGTGGGCGACATACGTTGTAGAATAACAAATAAAAGGCTGTTGATAAATGAAAGGCAGCTGATAAGAGTGATAAAATGAAAAGGTTGATAAGAGTGTGATAAACATGAAAAGGTGAAACAGCGAATGTAAAAATAAAAAGTGTGATGAAATGAAAAGGTGATAAAAGTGTGGATAAAATCAATAAGGATGATACAGGCGAATGCAAAAGCACCGAAGGTCAAACACCATACGGCGGCTGATCTCAGTGGCTGTCGATGCTTCAGTGACGCACAAACTCACGAAACAGTTCGACTCACGATTGCCCTCTTCCAGTGTTATCTGTCGGCGTATAATGACGCAGCGTCGAGCAGTAGCCGCCTCAGTAGATAGCGCGGCGGAAAACAGTACTGCTGGAGACGATAGAGATATTATTGCGATGACAGGATGAATCCATTCAAGCTGACTGCACACGACGCGGTTCGCACAGCTTTGCTACGGTGGAGAATGGTATGCGAATTACTCGCGGTCACAGGAGTGCACCGCTTATGTTAGGTGCAGGCGGATCGCACTGCTGGCGACTGTCCACTGGTGTGGCCGACTCACGACGTCAACGATCGAGCTGTCTTATACATAAGAGGATAGGCCCCATCAGCAGGAAAGTCGCTTCAGCATGGGGCTGACCGTGGATTACGTGCCGCTCCGCACGCGCCGGATGAGCCCGATCCTGCTGCGAGCAGCCGCCGATAGCTCAGGGCATAGCGTGGCCGGGCGCAGGTGACAGCGCGCCGCTGCAGCACGCGCGGCGGGGCGCGGCGAGAGGTCTCGCTCTCAGCGTAGGACGCTGCAGGCATCCCGCTACGCCGGACCATAGGAGGCGAAGGAACTGGTTCAGCTTTGGCCCCAGTTTAGGGAATTGTCGATCAGCAGGGGTTGTTGTGCTCGGCGCGGGTTCTTGACGAGATGGATAAATTTCTTCATATTCTTTCACATGTCGATGATGGAGTTCTTAAAGCGACGCCAGGAAAAAGGGGCAAGCGGGATGGTTAAAGCACGTTGTTTGACGGCGTTCCTGCGGAGTCGAAACTCCTGCGTACGGGCTCTTGCGCAGGAGTTCCGCTCCGTTATCAACGCGGCGCCTGATCACTGCTCAGGCGGCTTCTGAGCGTCGATGCATCTTGAGGCCGAGGGTAAGACGGGTGCTTAAGACTTACCCCGTGAGAGTGGGCATGTGGGTTGGATCGACAATTCGCATCCCATACCGAGCAGTGCGTCTTTATCCGTCGTGGACCCGGCTGGCGCGACTGGGGATCCAGTCGGCGACAGCAAGTCGCAGACACAGAGCGGTCGCGGTTGGAGGCGTCGCGGCTGGACCGCAGGGTTACGCTCCGCCGGCTGGATTGACGGGTGCTTGACGGCCGTCACTGCACCAGATAGGTCATGACACTGAAATTGTTGCAGGCTGAACTCGCACGTCGCATGCCAGCCCCGGTTGGTTGGTGATGATTGGTTGATTAGGAGTGAGATTGGTGTGCCAGGGTGAGTCGGGAGGTAATCAATGCTCCAGAGATAGCTCGCTTGAGCAGAGCTGAGATGGTGATGGTCACTCGCAGCTTTATCGGAGTTGGATGTCGAAGTTAGTGTCGCCGAGTATGTAGCTTGGCTTATCACGTGACAGGACATATGTCAGCTGGTTGTGCAGGTCATCGGCGACTATAAAGTATCATATAAAGGCGACACCTCTTCCAACACTACACAAATTATTACAGTTATCGAGTTTCACTGATGTACTACCCCGCTGTGTAAAATGGTTGTTGGCAACAAGGAAATACCACGATTCAAGTGATAACGAACGGCAAATGAACGATTCAAGACAAATCAAAAATTAATTTGTGAATCATGTGCAATTACCCCAGACTAAGCATAACCAAGTATAATCGTGCTTTGTGAAATAGGACACAACGCATCACACTTGTGCAAAACGAATTCCTCCCCATGGCACAAAACTTCCCCCCAGAGGCACAGCATAACAGAGTCCACCAAGAAGTCACACCTCCAAGCACGAGTGAATCCCGGAGCAAATACCTTTGTAGTACTTGATCTTGTACGTGTGCCAGTTGGCTTTGTTCTGCTTCCACTCGTCGAACTCGGGGATGGAGAAGAAGCTGACCTCCTCCTTGCTCTTGCTGGCCTTGACGATGGGCGTGATGAACTGCTCGAGGAACGGCTGCCGCAGCAGCGTCGGCCAGTTGTGGTGGATGAAGTTGATCAGCAGCCCCTTGATGTGGGAGCCGTCCTGGAAGGGGAGGAGAGAGCGGGTGGAGAGTGAGGCACATGGTGGAAGCAGCAGCAGCGGCGACTCGGGACAAAAACCATACAAAAACGTGTTACACGCTCAACGAAACGGTTTAGTTTATGATGTGTTAAACCAGCAAACAGAATAGACATCGATTGTACACTTCAATGCATGTTAGACACCTTTGGTCGCTGATAGCGTCCGGTGACTGCAAGACGAGTCTGAACGACGAGTCTGAACGACGAGTCTGACCGACGAGCTCCGACGGGCCGCTAAGTTCGCCAATACTCAAATAAACGCATGGTTTGAGCGACGCTCGCGACAATCCTGCTTTCCTATATCACTCCGTTTACTTCTCACATAGACACCAACTAGTTACTGAGCTAATCTTCCCTCAGACACAGACACCAGACCGACAACAGACTCACAGACACAGACACAGACACAGACACAGACACAGACACAGACACAGACACAGACACAGACAGACACACACGGCACCGCCTCCGTCGGGTACCTGATCCTGATCTGTCATGATCATGAGCTTGCCGTAACGCAGCGTCTTCATGTCTTCTGGAGTGTCGTACGCCTTCTTGTACTGCAGACCCATGATCTTGATCATGTTGTTGATCTCCGCATTCTCAAGAATCTGACAAAAAATCAGACGGTAAAAACGCTGCCAAACACGTGAAGACTGATCTGCGCACGTGCGTAAAAAGACGCCAACGAAGACCGACACCCACTCGTACAAACGAACACGTAAAATATGCGTGCACCATACATCGGTGTGTTATGATACTTTGATAAGTTAGTGGTGTATCATAATACATTATGAGCATGAATTCATTAATACATCATAATAGCACATTTCATTTCGGTAAAACATATAATTAAGGTCCAGATTTTCGAACGCGATTGCTTAGCTCATTTGGCTGGTGTGACAGAGGATCATCATTTCATCAGCTTTCACTTTCTGCTATATTCAGTAATTTCCCATCTAGCATCGGTGGCGGTATAACCAGCACGTTAAAACTGATCCCTGACACCAAACGCTGCGCTCTTTCACCGTCCCTGAACCCTTATCGTCCAGTCAGCATCTCTCCTTCTCGTCCACTGGCATCTTTCCATTCCTCAGCCACTGCAATCTCTCAGCCCACTGCATCTCTCAGGTCAACTGCAATCTCTCCAGTCACTGCATCTCTTCAGGTCACTGCATCTCTCAGTCACTGCATCTCTCAGTCACTGCATCTCTCCATTCTCAGCCACTGCATCTCTCAGTCACTGCATCTCTCCATTCTCAGCCACTGCATCTCTCAGTCACTGCATCTCTCCATTCTCAGTCACTGCATCTCTCCATTCTCAGCCACTGCATCTCTCAGTCACTGCATCTCTCCATTCTCGGCCACTGCATCTCTCAGCCACTGCATCTCTCAGTCACTGCATCTCTCAGTCACTGCATCTCTCGAGTTCTCAGCCACTGCATCTCTCAGTCACTGCATCTCTCCAGTCTCGGCCACTGCATCTCTCAGCCACTGCATCTCTCAGTCACTGCATCTCTCAGTCACTGCATCTCTCAGTCACTGCATCTCTCCATTCTCGGCCACTGCATCTCTAACAATAGCCGCCAGATGATCACAATCGATCCACTGTCATGTGCTTCCGTCGCTGCAAAAGAACCGACTGGCCATTTCCGACCGGGAGTCACTCCCAGCAGCCATTAGTGACAGACGGGGCAGTCGTCGACGCCTAATCGAAGACAAACGGTAGCGCCGTCGTTTAGATCCGGCCGTCTGATTTAAAGTGGCCTATCAATTAGGAAGTGGGTCAATTATTTAAGAGACCAATTTTAGCCAGAGCCGTTTGATCGCAGCGGGAGTACGTTCGATTGCTCGATGAGACGTGACGACGAGAGTGTGGCACATGAAATGAGGGTTCTTAGCATGATTTAATTAAATATAGTAGCGCTGAGTAGGGTGTCCAGTTCCAGCGACCTGGGAATGGCCATGATTCCAATATATTGGACCGGACCGGTCACAACCGGGCAGTTATGGGCGATTCCGAGCCCAAATTACCATCATCGAGAACCTAATAGCACCAGTCTCGGGAACTGAGCATGAGTTAGGTCCTCCAAAACCGTTCGTCAGACTTCGGAAAGGCTCACCGAGACCTATCCGCCCCAAGGTTCCTCACCACCACGCTGATAATAGGCGATGAATTTATCGTCAGGGACCGTTATAGCAGCCCAACACGTTTGCGTTTGCGTAACTCAGCGTTGGATTTCTGGCCGTTTTCTGGTCCGGTATTTTGCTCTCTTCAGTGAGTTACTCCCGTTTCGGCGCTCAGCCCTTTTCGGGTTCAGCGACGCTGCCGAAGTAAATGCACCAAAGTTGAGATGCAAACTTTGTTTCAGCAATGTGTTCCGGAGGTTGCTGTAACTCCAGAATAGTAATAATTCTGTACTGAAAGATATAATAGGGTATACGATTAACGACGGTGGTACGTACTTTAATTACTTCGAATTATGTATTATATTATTTAATAATCTAGGTATATTTCTAAGATGTCCAGAATATAACTCAGTTGTGCAACAAAGTTTGCAAACTCCACGGGGGATATGCGGTGGCAAGCATGAGCCGCGGGGATTAGCTTGGACGCGAAGGGCTGAGGCCGAAACGTAAGGGTAACTCATTGAAGAGAGCAAAGTACCGGGACCAGAAAGCGGCCAGAAATCCATCGCTGTTTGCGTTTCCCTTCTCTAAACATGACCGGCGTTATTTTATTTGTCGTCAGTATTCGTCAGAACCACAAACCGAGGCGCAAATCTCCAAATTACGAAGTAAACGCCGAAGTCCGCCGCCATCTAGATCTTACAGCTGATATATGGGCACAGCTCGCGCATCACTTCCCGTCTAGCGCTCTAACCTGTGCGTTAATCGACTCTGTCCTGCGTGTGAGTCTCGCGCCACGCCCCGCTCTCAAGAGCACACGCCTAACGTGCCCGATCACACCCACTACACAACCTATCCATATCCTAGTGGTGTTCTTTGGTATGTGACGTGTACACAGGACGTGTGGACGGGTGTGGACTGAGCCCCAGGCTAGGGAGCCGACGCTCACGTCACAATCGCGCCTGATCATGGCATGAAAACGTCCCAAAGAACACCACACCTGACATCTAACACCCTCGCCATGCAGTCTCACTACACCCGGCCACTGGCGCTGGCGTCTCACCTGTTTGTGCGAGGCCTCGCGCACGTTGAGCAGCTTTCCCTTGAGCGGGAAGACGCCGTAGCGGTCCCGACCGACCACTCCCAGCCCGCTGACGGCCAGCGTTTTGGCCGAGTCTCCCTCAGTGAGGATCAGCGTGCAGTCCTGCGAGAAGCGCGTGCCAGCGTCGTTGGCGTCCTCCAGCTTGGGAATACCTGCGGGTAGGTGGGGAGCATGTGAAGGTAGTGTTCTGACAGCTTGGGAACACCTCTGAGGATAGATGAGGAGAGTAGAAAGCTGTACGGAGCTACGCGACAAGAAATAATTCGGAATGATAAAAAGGGAGACAAAAAAATATTGAAAATCTGAGGACGAAAAATATAATCAACGTAAGAGCTGGGATTGGAGCTAGGATTTAGGCTGGCTAAGCCACTGGCATGACAGATAATTGCACACGCTGACGAGACAGGATGATATAAAAGCACAGCTATCGAGCTCCTGTGACTAGAGGATCTGACGGATCTCATCACTGATCAACGAACAGTGTGAAACACCGCACGTTCGCTGCCAGTCCGCTCCAGTCAATACAAACAATTGAAGTGTACCGCTGTAATAACACGGTTACATATCAGCAGCTACACAGCACGTTCCGGCTCTTCCATTGCCGTCCGAGTGATAACAGAAGACGGAAAGAGCAACAAGGCAGACGGCAGAGAAGCGGGGAGAATTACAGCAGGTTACAGCCTAACATGCGTCAGCTGTGTAATGTAACAATGACTCTCGGCCGACCCCAAAATCCGGAGGCTCGTACATATTCCGATGGAAGTGATCACTCGTTTGGATTTGGTGCCTGCACACGAAGTTGGAATCGGATTAGTGTTGTTTAGTTACATTTATTCTGTGACTATTGCTATTACTGTATTATATTTATGCATCTGTGTTGTACTTTTATTTATCTATTCTATATCTATTTCATGTGTATTTCTTTAATAGATTTACAATTTTGATGTATATTTCTTTATTATGTTTTTCTTCTCATATTTTAATCATGTATTTCATTTCCATTTCTTTATTTTTGCATCTAATTTATATTCCTTGATTATATTTATATTCCTTTAATCCATTACTATACACTACGTATATGCGTTTCCTATCGGCAATGAAAAATCAGGAGTTACAGTTTCGGGGGCACTCAACTGCTCGGTTTATAGGCGCAATCGGCAATGGTTGCAACTAAATCACAAACGAACGAATCCTGCAAGGTTCACCTCGTCTTGTCAGTGGGGGTAAGACTACCAATATCGGCCTGATATACACGGTGCATCCCATTTATCGGCCCGTCCATCACACTCACCCCTGATCTTGTTCTGCTTCTTTGCGTTACACTTGGTGTTGAGCTGCGACTGGGCTTTGAACCTGGCCCAGGCCATCACTGACTCAACGATGCCGCACTTGTTCACCTGGGGGAGGGGGGGGGGGGGGGGGGGCGCAGAGGTCAGACGAGACACCATCGCCAGACTTAACAGCAAAACATCGCCCAGAAAATACCAGGGGACGGCCACTGCCGGGTGAGAGTTCAGAGAGTTGTCGGGGATTAAGGAAGTGTCGACAAGGTCAATAGGTGGCACTTCTGCAGAAGTTAGGTCGTCGTGGCCACTGTTTGGAAGACAATGACGCTCTCAAATGTCGGAGGAGGCGATTCGAAGGGCTCGCAGCCGAATCGAATGGCACTGATTGGTCTCGGTCCGGTCGGAGGAGGCGATTCGAAGGGCTCGCGGTCCGAATCGAAAATGGCAGTAAGATTGGTCTCGGTCCGGTACGGAGGAAGGCGATTCGAAGGGCCGCGGTCGAATCGAATGGGCCACTAATTGGTCCTCGGTCCGGTCGGAGGAAGGCGATTGCCGAAGGGCCTTCGCGGCGAACGGAAATGGCACTGATTGGGTCTCGGTTCCGGTCGGAGGAGGCGGATTCGAGGGCTGCGCGGGTCGAATCGAATGGCACCTCCGATTGTGTCTCGGTCCGGCTCAGGAGGGCGATTCGAAGGGCTTCGCGGTCGAATCAAATGGGCACTGATTGGTCGAGATCGGTCGGTCGGAGGAAGGGACCGATTCGAAGGGACTCCGCGGTCGAATCAAACTGGACTATGATTGTCTCGGTCCTGGTCGGAGGAAGGCGATTCGAAAGGGCTCGCGGTCGAATCAAGATGGCACTGATTGTACCGGGCCGTCCGGATCGGAGGAGGCGATTTCGAAGGGCTCGCGGTCGAATTCAATGGCACTGATTGGTCCGGGTCCGCGTACGGAGGAAGGCGATCTCGAAAGGGCTCGCGTCGATCGAGAATGGCCACACGTCTCGAAGCTGTTGGGGGTGGGGGATGGCATAAGCACCTTGATTGGTGCCTCGGCGCTCCGGTCGGAGGAGGCGATTCGAAGGGCTCGCTGGTCCGGAGAATCGAATGGCACTCCGATTGGTCTCGGTCCGGTCGAGGAGGCGATTCGAAGGGCTGCGGACGATGGAATGGCACACTGATGTATCTCGTCCGGTCGGAGGAAGGCGATTACGAAGGGCTCGTGGTCGAATCAAATGGCACTAGATTGGTCTGGTCCGGTCGGGAGGAGGCGATTCGAAGGGCTCGCGGTCGAAGTCGAATGGCACTGATTGGTGCTCGGGTCCGGTCGGGGAGGGCGATTTCGAAGGGCTCGCAGGTCGAATCGATGGCACCTGAAAATTTGGTCTCGGTCCGTCGGAAGGAGGCGCATTCGAAGGGCTCGCGGTCGAATCGAATGGCACTGGATTGGTCTCGGTTGCCGGTGGCAGGAGGCGATTTCGAAGGGCGTTCAGCGGTCGAATCAAATGGCACTGTGTATTGCTCCTCGGTCCCGGTCGGAGGAAACGGCCGATTCGAAAGGGGCTCGCCGGTCGAAAATCAATGGCACTGATTGGTCAGATTCGGGTCCGAATCGGAGGAGGCGAGTTCCGAAGGGCTCGCGGTCGAGTCGATGGGCCCTGATTGGTTCAGATCGGTGTCCGGTCCGGAGGAGGGGCGTATTCGAAGGGCGCGGATCGAAATCGAATGGCACTGATTGGTTCCTCGGTCCGGGTCGGAGGAGGCGATTCGAAGGGCTCGCGGTCGAATCAAATGGCACTGATTGGTCTCGGTCCGGTCGGATCAGATGGCATTGGATTGCATCGCATAGGCCAGTACTTTGACAATAACAACTGGACGCCAGAGTACAGCGTGCAGTCCTTACCGGTCCACTTCACGGCCACAAGCTCAGAGTGGACTCCGAGTCCGCCTGCCCACAACTTCCTCGAATTAACCCAAACTTCCTGGAATTAACCCAAACTTCCTCGAATTAACCCTAAAGTCCCTGGAATTAACCTCAATTTCCTCAATTTAACCCACCATCTTTCCCACTAAGACACCAACATCGGACACTACACTTACACGAGCACACAGGCGTCACTCCAATCTCACCTGTCCCATGAACTTTTCAAGCACACAGGCGTCCCCCAATCTCACCTGTCCCATGAACTTATCAAGCACACAGGCGTCCCCCAATCTCACCTGTCCCATGAACTTATCAAGCACACAGGCGTCACTCCCATTTCGCCTGTCCTATGAGCTTATAAAACACACAGACATCACTCCAATCTCACCTGTCCTATGAACTTATCCGTGAACGAGCACTTGGAGCCGAAGCTCTTCACTTGCAGGATCATGTTCTCCTTCGTCTGCGAGTCGAACGCCGGGTTGACGATCAGACAGTTGATAAACACCCACATGTGGTTCTTGATCTGGAATGGCTTGATCTGTACGCCGCCCTTGTTCTTCTTCTTGAGGGTCTCTATCAGCTGTTTGATCAGCAGGTCGGCTACGTGGTCCACGTGACGACCGCCCTGCCGCCGGAGGTCACTGGTCAGAGGTCATCAGTCGGAGGTCACACAGGTCAGAGGTCACACAGGTCAGAGGTCACACAGGTCAGAGGTCACACAGGTCAGAGGTCACCGGGTCAGAGGTCACCGGGTCAGAGGTCACCGGGTCAGAGGTCACCGGGTCAGAGGTCACCGGGTCAGAGGTCACCGGGTCAGAGGTCACCGGTCAGAGGTCACCGGGTCAGAGGTCACCGGGTCAGAGGTCACCGGGTCATAGGTCACCGGGTCAGAGGTCACCGGCCAAGGGTCACCGGACAAAAGTCACAGGTCACCGGCCAGAGGTCGGGGGTCACAAATCATAGGTTGAAGGTTAGGGGTCAAGAAAGCGTGCCATGAACGCACTTACACAAACACGACTAAGTGCTAATGGTTAGGAAAGGAAGATACAGCAAAGCTCGTGAATGGTACCCACTAAGAGTCGACACAACTGCCATCTATAAATTCCGACTCCACAGCAGCTAATACGGGCAGGGCGGCGATAGTCTTAGCTCAAGGGCGCCACAACTTCGCAGGTTACGGGTCGCAGCCTGTTTGTGTCCGAGCTGCTATGGTACTAAGCATTACTGAACGATGCTGGTATGTAGATATTTGTGATCGAGGCATTTTTTTAATTGCTGCACGAGCGCAGCGAGTGCAGTAGTTTTGAAAAACGCCGAGATCACAAATATCTACATACACAGCTGCAGAGTTTGGAAAGTCTTTTACCTTATGTGGCCAGTGCAATGCGGAAAATACCACACTGCACGAGATGATGCTTTTTACATTGCTCGGCATATGGTAAAGGTAGTAGACAATCGTTAATAGCCAGCGCTAACTGAGCACAGGCTGCTGAAATACGCAGACTCACACCCTTCACCAACAGTGCTATGACCAGTGACGACCCCTCATCCCTTGCACCAGCCCAATTCACCATATTCCTCCAACCCACCCCATCCGCCGCACAGACCTAACCCACCCCATCCCTCCAACTCCTCCCGCCTCCTGAGAACTGACTACTGACCTTGGTGGTGGCGATGCTGTTGACGAAGGAGACCTGCTGGAATCCCTTGTCGGAGATGGCGATAGCCACCTCCCAGCGCGGGTTGCAGCTCTCATACACGCACTTGATATCGTTTCCTGTGTCGTCCACCTTACCCTTCAGGTACAGCTCCACGTAGTCCTTGAAGTTCTTCACCTGTGGTCACCGTGGAGGCGTGAAGGGGAATTCAGCGAGGCAGTCACAGGGACAGCCAGCGAGGCAGACGTGGTCACTGGTCAGCCACACTGACTGCGTGTCAACAGGATGACAAGAATGTACTATAGACATTCAAGGGAGTGTGTCTACTGACATTGCTCATTTGGGGACTGGTATATAGAGCATAATTTTCGGAATTGAACCATTATTGACTTCATTCCTCCAGATTCGGCCTAGTTGCTGAGACATTCTTAAGACTCCAGGAACTGGTTGATAGCAAACAAATATCAAGTAGACTCCAGAGGGCTTACCACGTCTACTAGAGGCATCGAAATATCGAAATATGGACTCAATTTGCTAGCATATCGTTAGCGCCAGCCAATAGCAATTCAAAGAAAACAGGTCGTGCGCAGCTGCAGCTAACAGTACGGTCTGTCCCCTTCAGTACGGTCCGGTCTGTCCCCTACTCGTAAGACTTCATTATTGGACGAAGACATCTTTAGAGCGACGAAACTTGCACATAATAAAGTTCACAGTGCCAAGAACAGCTGTGCAAAACTTGTCTCTTTATCTTGTATGTGACCGTAATTGAGTCTTAGGTAATTGAGTCTCGTCGTAATTGTCGTAATCGTAATTGAGTCTCGTCTGGAGTGCACGAGTCTTAGGTGCACCGTTTTACACAACATCGTTTTGCGATAGTGATGTGGTGGTCGTTCTTATAGGTATCGAAACGAAACATAAGCAAAAAACATTATAAGAGAAAATCAACTAAGGGGCTTCAGATGTGAATTTCATCGTATTCACCAGTCAAACCCATAGCTCCTTGCCGTAATAAAACTATTTGGGTATTCCAAAACAGAAGACACACTCCCTTTCATGCTGTTCGAGCTCACAGGTGCTTCAAATAGTGAGGTTGCATGGTGATATAAACAATATTTAGACGATGAGGTAAGCACATAGGATATAAACGTTTTAAACCAATTAATACATACATGTTTCCTCAGTAACAAACATGATCTAAGCAATATTGTGATGACCATGTCTCCAGTAGAGGTTGACTCTGTTTCCACCTGAACTAAATGTCATGTCTGAGCTCCCGACACCCCGAGCACCCAGACCTCCCGAGCACCCAGACCCCCCGGTCCTCCCAGTCCTCCCCGCTCCCTCTCAGCCGGCTGGACGAGGAACTGACCGGGACCCGCTTTCCATTGAGGATGACTTTGACGCCCCTGGTGCTGGCGGCGATGTCATATGCTCGTCTGGAGAGCAGCGCCACCGTGTCCTGGTCCAGGCAGGTCATCTTGAACTTGTTCAGGTCCGGAACGAACGTCACCTACAGAAGAGAGATCAAACACAGGGTGAGATGGGGTCAAGGTCAGGTGGGGTCAGGTGGGGTCAGATGGGGTCAGATGGGGTCAGATGGGATCAGATGGGATCAGATGGGATCAGATGGGATCAGATGGGATCAGATGGGGTCAGATGGGGTCAGATGGGGTCAGATGGGGTCAGATGGGGTCAGATGGGTTCGATGGGTCCATGGGGTCAGATGGGTCAGATGGGGTCTGATGGGGTCAGATGGGTCAGATGGGGTCAGATGGGGTTCAGAAGGGGTCAGATGGGTATTAGATGGGGTCAGCTGATAGGGTGAGAAATGGGGTCAGCTGATAATCTGGGGTCAGGTGGGGTAGATTTCCTATGGGTGAATGGGGTGAGAGGTGAGGATGGGGTGAGATGTATATGCGGGATGCCTGAGGCTCTTGCAATATCCTACGCCGGGTAAAAGGTTATCCAACCACCATATAAGCTAACCAGCCGGATATATTTGTTTCTCTTTGCACGGCAACGAAGCAGTCAACTCTGGCTGCTTGCTTTGGTGCAGCCGAGAAATAATATATCGTGGGGTGTTTAATAGTGGTGTTGATAATTTTTTACCCGGGTAGATTATTTGGTGCAAGAGGCCTCAGATGGGATCATGTGGGATCAGATGAGATCATGTGGGATCAGATGGGTCAGGCAGGATCAGATGGGTCAGGCAGGGTCAGACGTGGTCAGGCAGGGTCAGACGTGGTCAGGCAGGGTCAGAAGTGGTCAGGCAGGGTCAGAAGTGGTCGGGCAGGGTCAGATGTAGTCAAGTGGATCAGACTGGTGATGGCACTGAGGGCGAGAGTGACTTGGACTTAAGACCGTACAAACGGCTCTGACTCAGAAGTAGCAGGGGTATGTCGCGGTTATGTTGGATCAGCTGATGATAGACACGGTCGGCCAACATAAGTCGGCCGAGGCGAGATGGCGCCAGCGGCACGTGTCTGGGGGAGAGCGGCGTGTGCCAGATTTATCGACTAGACGAAATCCAACGATGAAGGAGCACCGTTAGAACTGATAACAGCAGCTGCTGGACAACAGAAACAGGTTCCCAGCAGAACTAAGTGGGTTGATGGATTTTCCTACCAGACAGACCATGAGCAGTAAGTCCAATTCAGCCTCGAGCTATTTCAATTCTGATTGAAGCACTTACTTAATAACGTAGTAAATAAACCAAGCAACAGGCTAAATAAATATATATATATGCAAAAGGAAGAACACAATTTTTTGGTCCCAAAAAGCTCAGAAAATGGACAAACTTCCTAGGCTGATCCCAGGCTATTTTCACGCTGTTCTGATACTTTGATCAATGGAAAAACGTGCGTGTGAAGAAGTACGTAAGGCGCAATAAGTTGCGATGCGTTTAAGAAGTGATATGTCACATTGTCTGTTGCCACAATCCGCATTAAATTGTAAAAACGCCTGGATTAGTTTTTAGACTCTATGTACTATAGAATTGAAGCAAACGCGAAACAATAAAAGACGAACCATCTCCAAAGCGCATACCTTTGTGAAGTCAGACCCATCGAAGTCTTTGATTTTCGGCTCGGAAGTTTTGGACATGTTGTTTGCCCATGTCTGCTTGAAGGAGCGTTTGTACTCCTTGGCGGCAGTCTCCACGGTAAACTTGGTCGAGAAGATGTTGCACAGCTTGGCACCGTAGCCGTTTCTTCCGCCGGTGACCTAAAGATAAACGAAGCATACACACGATCAGTCTAAAATGCTGTCAGTAAAGCAAGCATATTTTCCCTCATTTTCGGTCGAAGCGACGACTATTTTAAACTGCGATGGAATGCTCAGTTATCTTAACTGTGCACGAACGTCGTGGCTGAAACAGGGTCAAGAAGCTGACATTGACATTGTAAGCCAGCATTCCAATTTCCGACAATGTAACATATTTCCCGCTTGTCAACGAAACCTGCATTCAAGTCAACGAAACCTGCAGTCAAGTCAACGAACCCTGCAGCCAAGTCAACGAAATCTGCAGTCCGGTCAACGAAACCTGCAGCCGCCCGTAACACGATATAAAATCTGAATGCCAAACGCAAGGCAGTCACAACCGGATGACATACACCACGGCAGACGCCCGGTAGCCACAACACCACCTCGTCCACCAGCAACCCCTCCCCTTCCCTGGAACGACGCACGCACCTTCTGCTCCTCGTCGTTGAAGTTGGAGGAGGTCAGCAGATGTCCGAAGATCATGGTCGGCACGTACATCTTCTCGTCCTTGTGCGTCACCACCGGGATGCCCTTGCCGTTGTTGTAGATCGATATCGAGTTGTTCTCACTGCAGAACGACCATTGAAAAGGTGAAACGATGTAAGAGGAGGCAGCCGATATTGCATTGTGCGCCGAATACACATGATTGTAACTCGCAAGACTGGGAAACGAATCACCTTGTTGTCTATCGAACAAATGCTTCAACATTGAATCGCAATGAAATCAGACCCTCATCAAATCCAGCACACCCAGCAATTAAGCAACACACAGCAACAATAAGTTACTTGTTTGTTATCATGATTTGAGGACCCACCACTCCCCACCGCTACTCACGCATCTATGTCGATCTTGATCGTGTCCATCTTGGGATCGCGCTGCTTATTATCCGCCGCGTTCACCAACACCTCGTCGAAGATCTTGAACAGGCCCGGCACGTACGTGATCTCGCGCTGGTGCATGCCCAGCTCCTCATCGTACACATACATGGCCTCCTTGACCGGCTCGCACGAGCCAATGTAGGTGTCAGGTCGCAGCAGGATGTGCTCCAGCTGGCTCTTCTTCTGGTAGATCCGCTCGACGGAGAGCCTCTTGCCCGACTTGGACGACGCCTTGTCACCGGCGGCGTCCCCATTGGCGGCACCGTTTGCAGCGGCCGCCATGTTACTGAACATTTGCTGGGGGAGGACAGTGTGGTGCGGTTAGAGTGTGCGGTGGCAGGGGGGCAAGCAGTTGCTGAACGTTTGCTGAAGGGAGGAGGCTTAGGTGGGGTAACATTGTGGTGGCGGTGGGGGGGGGGATTAGAATGTGTTGTGGTGGGGAGAGGGGAGCGATTAGAATGTGTTGTGGTGGAGAGAGGGGGAGTGAAGACAGTTGGACATTTGCTGCCTGGAGGAGGGCGATGTGGGTGGGGTTAGATTATGAGGGTAGTGGGGAGTGCAGACAGTTGCTGCTGGATGAACGGTGGAGCAGCATTAGATTGTGGCGGCAGTGGCAAGAGTGCAGACTGTTGCTGAACATTTTCAACTAGCAGGGGAGTGGAAGGCAGGAGAGGGCTTGGGTTGGATTGTGGTGGTGACAGGAATGCAGAAAAATACTGAACATTTCCTGTTGATTGTAAGTGAGACAGTGTCACATTGTGGTGGCCATAGACTCAGAAGATGGTGCAGACACTTGCTGAACATGAAATATTTTGCTTCCAGACAAACAGTGATGAGGCATTATGTATTTTGTTGTATGGGGGGTGGGGGTGCAGACAGATGAAGCAAGCAGTACCATGGAACTGTGCTGGCAAAAGTGAAATTAAACTAGCCTAGAACATGCATACCTATTACTTATTAGGGATATCAGGATTCAGGGCATGAATGAGACATTTCAAAGCAGACAAAGTAGACATCTCAGACAATGTGAAGACATATGGGTTAAAAATCACAACACACAATATCAACAGAATGGTGTGGACATATACAAAGGCAAAACATTTGCAGTTTTGCTGTAACAAAAACAATATGTATCACTTTATCAAAATAAATTTATAATGTGAAAGTTTGCATTCTGAGATACATAAAGCATCCACTTGTGAATAATAGTTTAAGAGAAACAACATCCTTCAGATCCTATCAATGTTTATGAAGCTCAACAGCTAATAGAGACAAATATATTGTATCCTCAAACAACCAACAACTAGGAAAGGAAAAGCAGGTTGCATAATCACATTAGGAGCTGAAGAGGATATTTCATTGACGTAAATGCACAAGATTAAATGAATTCACTCAATGCTATACAAAATACAAATGGGTATTCATCTGTGTGGTGCAAACAAATACAAATACCAGTATCTTGTAAAAGTATGTCCAATGTCCATAAAGTTAAAATACTGACTAAAGCTAAAACTGACATAATAAACATCTTAATTTATATAGCTGGCTAAGAAAGCATTTGTGGCTCTAGCAACACTGTAAAAGTGGTAGGAGTGGTTAATTGGGTTTAAGGATGATGCAACTTAAGCGATACTACACAACATCCCAGATTTAAAAAAACAAACAATGCCACTAGATTCCCGGGTGTAATGATCACACACCTCCCTGACATTATTGGCATGTTGGAATAACTGATGGCCAATTGTTTTGTGGGCAGGACACCTTACCTTACTTTGATCAGGATTTGAAAAAGGCTGTAAGGCCTGGAGGGACACAATACAAAATTATAGGACTGTGCGATTTAGGTGAGAAAGTAGGGCAACAGTCAATCTTCAGACACATTCTAACTAAGTACTTTTCATGCTATCAGAGTATGGAGGATACTGGAGCATTGCTTTGGTGAGTCTGTATTGTTAACATTCAGATAACATGAAGTCTGACATTAGGACGTGTCCGGGGTAACAGCAGAGTCAAGGGGTACCCTGCCAACCAATTACAAATTTAACATAAATGGTTGGGCATGGTTGACATGGCAATGTTGATGTGAAATCAAAGTAGGGTGTCCTATAAAGAAAATCAAAAGTAGGTATGTTAAACATAATCAGAGATGCATCTGCTACACTCTTTATTCTTTTGGGAAATGACAAAAGGTATGTAGGTAGGTACCTAATGAATGAAAGGCTGGCAGTTAAAAAGTATTTCCCTAAATAAATGTAGTACCTATAAGCGTGGTAGATTCAAGCCTTTGCTAAGCAGCAAGTCACTAACTTGAACTTTTGGGACACCTGCCTTCAATACAAAATGTTTATTATAACCGTTTTAGTTACAAGACAACTGCCAACACAGTTCGGAACACAAAAACAAGGGAAAACACCGGCGCATACACAAATTTGAACCCGGACCTTCGTCGCAAACGTCGGAGCGCGGTTCTTTCAAATTCTACTTTACCTTCAGTGGCCCGCCGGAAGCCATGAATAAACGACGATTAAAATGGCTCAGTAAAGAAAGGGATCCCTATGGAGGAATACAGGCTGAATTATGTAAGACAGCAATCACCAACCGTACTAAAAGAGCCGCTGTTTCAAACTATTCGAAAGAAAATGATCCCTTTCGCGCCAGATGGGCGAACAACAACGGACGGCAAACCGTGACTGGCCTGACATCTGACGGATATTTTGTAATCTACAGTTCATTAGATATCGGTAAAAAAGTGTTAAATCATTTGTCTCATTTTACGTTGGGTGCATCAGAAAAATGCATTTATTTAATTATAATTAGTTACATCTAAACAAATCCTTTGGTACAGCAGGTATTCGAAAATTTAATGGCAAAACTAATAATATAAAAAGAAAATGGCGCTTGAGAAGACAAATATGACGCGAATGCTACAAAAGTTACGTTTTTGTCACGTTAGCACGCGGAACGTTTGCTCGATTTGCTTCGTTTCCTCAAATTAACTATTCGTGTTGGTGTGCCGGTGAAAGGGACTGCTATAGGAAATTCGAGGGGATTTCTCATTCTACGATCAAGCATCAAGAAGCACGAAAAGAAATAATCCAGGACGGACAAGCCCTCATAATCCTGCAACTACTGGGCTGAAATATTCTTAAGCAGTTTTAAAAAAGATCTCAAAATGGTGAGGCTTGTAACCTTGTTTCGATTGAGATGGGTCATTTTAATGATTCATATAACAGACTCCATTAGTCTGAGTTTGTGGAAACATGAAAGTGATCAGTCTGTGCACGGAGGATGTTTACTCTGCAGGCCATGAGCACAACAGGATGTCTGTACTGGTGCAAGTGGGGTAAACAACCATTATCACTGACACATCCTTACACCGGACTTTGTATAATATTTGTCTTCATAAGTGTTTTGGTATCATCTACATCACCAACAGTATAAAAAGTTATGTGTTAAAATGTGTCCAGGATAACGGTTGTTTACCCTGTGTGGGGTCAGCTCAAGCCTTGAACAACTCAGTCGGGCAAACTGCAGGGAGCTAATCTGAATCTAAATATTGATTAATCAATATTTAGATTGTGACATCATCAAAATGTGCAGGGAAATGCCCTTAAAAGGAGAGCTAATCCAAATTTATATTAACTTTCTGACATGTAGGTACTCCTTTAAACACTTAATCATGGTTCAAAAAGTGCCCATCACAGCAAATTTGCTTCCCCCAGCAAAAGAGAAAGTACATTTTCATCTGATTAGAGTATCTCAGAGTAAACAAGTGCACATTTTGTCAGATATATCTTGAAATGAAAAAAATAAAATTGAAGTTTTGTTTAAGCCTTTATTATTATTAACAAGAAATGTTTCTTTATTTTGCTGTTTATTTTTATAAATGATATTTTAATATGCTTCTTTTATGCCAAAACAATATTATCTAGAAAATATATATTTATTTTAATATTTTGTCATCCAAATTTTGATTTAACAGCAAATGAAGTAATCTAAAATTAGATTGGTACACAGCTGGTGCACTGCCAGGGTAGTGCTTATAATCTATATTTTGATTGTGGCATTCCCATGATTAACAACCATAAACAAAATTCCCAGAGTTGTTTGAGTGGATGAGGGGTAGCTTGAGATGTATTGTCATTTCTGAAACTGTGGAGTGCTTTGGTTCCTCCAGAACCGCCTTACAGCAAATTCAGTGAGGGGCTGCAAGCATGCCCAAATATGGTCATAAATAATCTAAATATTGATTGATCAATATTCAGATTGTCTCCCTGCAGTTTGCCCAACTGAACTGTAACATAGGCATGTCAAACAGGGTTTTCTGTGCTATCAGCATTTTGTAGTGTGTCAATATCATCTTCATATCCAATAGCATGAACAGCCTCCTTTTGGATGTGTCTTGTCATGGTTGTTGATGCTAACCTAAACTACTGCAGCCTGCTATTCCAGACTTTGAGAAACAAATTTGAAGTTTGTATTCAATTACTCTAACACTAATTAACAAATTATTTATAAACTGGCTCCACCAAAAAAATATACTTTTATAGAAATTCATTCACTCAAGGTTTATGCTAAAATATTTGTAATTTAATGAATTTATAGATCACTTTGAGGTTAAAGCAACTTGCCAAATCAATGTGTTTGCAGGTACCTGTTTTGCATTCTGTGTTATAGGTTGTGTAAAAACAAGGATATAAATGTTTGGTCAGGGTGAAAAATGTTATCAGCAGGTTTGCTGAAGTAGGCTGGGTTAAATACAAAATGTGTTGGTACATGTTGATCATTGTTCAGAAATTTGGAGATGCTACATAGATTCCGTTCCATCCAAGATAGCAGTGATATCCAAGCTCTAAAGAATGATTTGAACCACCTTAGTGATTGGTCTGGGAGTTGGCTCCTCAAATTTAATGTGACTAAATGTAGGATGATGCACTGTGGGCAATCAAACCCCATGCAGGACTACAGTATAAGACTGTCAAATAACAAGCACCAAACTCTCCAGATCACTACTCTTGAACGTGACCTCAGTGTTAATGTCACCGTAATCTGAAAGCAGAAGCACATTGTCAGTTAGCTGCTAAGAAAGGAATGAATGCACTCAGAAGTCTCAAAATGGCATTTTCAGTCTCAGGATTTCCAACTTCAAAGCCACTGTTTACAACAATATGTGAGACCACATCTGGAATATTGTCAGCAGGCAATAGGACCCTACCTGGTGAAGGACATCAAGATTCTTGAAGTGTTGCAACGAAGGGCGACAAAGCTGGTGAAAGGCATCGATCATCTGTCTTATCAAGAAAGGCCTAAGAAGTTGCAGATGATCAGTATTGAGGACAAGATGAAACGCGGTGACCTAATAGAAACCTACAAGATCTTGACAGACAAAGTGGGAGTAGATTACAACCAGTTCTTCGAGTTGGAGTAGGATCGGAGGACCAGGGGACACAACCTGAAGTTGAAGATTAAGAGGTCGATTCACCAATCTCGAAGGATGTTCTTCTCAAATATGGTTTCAGAGTCCTGGAACAGATTCCTAAAAGAAGTTGTGATGGCAAGAACAACCAACGAATTAAGAACTGTTAGGACGGACATTGGGCAACTGTGAACCTGAACTAGTTCTGACCATTAATTTTCCAACCAGGACATGGACACCCAAATAGACCTAGCCTACCCGTAGTCCACAAACCTAAACAAAATATAAAACCTACATGTTAGGTGGTTGCTCGACAATTATAATAGAAATGGTTTGAAGATGCCTTCAGTGTCCTAGAATTGCTTTAAAGCCAGGGTGCAGAGTGGAAAATTCAGACTGAGAATCAGGACAAAGAGTAGACAATTATACCTCAAAAAGAGCCTTTTTCAAGAATTTACAAATTTTGCTATTAAACAAAACTTGATTAATTCTCTGGCTTTTACATATTAAAAGAAATGAGTGAAAAAATAATATCAAAAGCGAAAAATAGTGGAAAATAACCCTTTAAATTGGACAAAAGGAGTGGAATATTATATCTTGTAGGGTGTCGCTTTACACTCAAAATTTGCAATCCTTGGTCACTGGATGCCTTTATTTGTCCACTTAAAGGGAGTGTGCCTACTCTTTTGGGATGTCAAATATATGTGTATTACGGTAAGAAGTTATTGGTTTGATCATTGGTTACAGTAAAATTCACGTCTGGAGCCTCTTAAGTTGAATTTGTACTTATATTCTGTTTTGCATTTTTGTTTCAAAACTCATAAACAGAGTAACGAAGATGTTACCTACAATAGCGCACCAAAGACAATAAACAACCCCATACGATCAATGTAAAATAGTTATCGAGGCTCTGTTCGGCAGCTGCTATCAGCGCGCACGAGTCGTTTTCTATTGGCCAGCGCTAACAATATATGCTTGCGTTGTAATTTAAGGGCAACGATTCTAGTAGCGAAAGTTCTCTGGCGAATATCGATATTTGTATGCTGCCAGCATGATCTTGGCGAATTTGGAATATCTCAGCAACTAGCGTGAATCTGGAAAAATAAAGTATATGACTAAATTCAGAAAAATATGTTCTATAGACCAGTGTCATTAACTCTACATGACCGATGTGAGTAGGCACACTCCCTTTAAGATGTAAATATTTCCTATTTGTATGCAATTTGTTAGTTAAGCAAATTTGCACTTAAACCATGAATTTGGTCTGTGTCAAACTACCTATAGCTACCATTCTGGAACTGAAAGGATCAACAAAAACTATATAAAATATGTTACAATCAGACTTGTGCCTGGATCCCGAAGTTGGATCTGGGATCCCAGTGGATCCCTCAGCATTAAATGCAGGAAGATCTTGGATCCCAGTGGATCCCTCTGCATAAAATTGCATGGGGATCTGGGATCTTTCTGGATCCCTTGGCGTTAAATGCATCAGGATCTTGAATCTCGGTGGATCTCTAATTAAAAACGAGCCTTAGATCTCGAAACACATGACGCAGGGACTCTCATAAAAAATTGTTTTGTTTGCTATGTAAAGCTATGCAGATTAATGTACCTCGCCAAATTTATCTTGTTAGTACGACTATTAGCAAAATTATATATATACTATATATATTATATATATATATATATATATATATATATATAGTATATATATATATATATATATATACAGTGTCCCAAAATTTGTGCGTATTTGGGATGGAAGATGACACCGAACTGTGAACAATTTCACTCTCATTCTCCATTTAAAGGAATGAATTTTCCCACTCACCAAATTATGGAATTGTGATATTGATTCTGACGTGATTAATTAAATATTGACTAAAAAACTCACATGATTTCAATAGAAAAAAGTGCTTTTCATATTCAAAACAGTATCCATATCGCACCATTATCGACATAATTTCCACTTACTCATGGTCTTTTGGATCAAATGTATCCACTCCGACACCATAGCGCAAAATGAAATATGGGACACTGTATGTATTGTCTAACTTTTTATAACTGATCGTCTTTATCCCCTATACTGAACCATAGTTTGAGTGACTACTTACAATATTATATATAGTGATATATTATATAAATATAAATATAATATAATTATATATATTTTAATATATGATATGAGGGAAGATGTATCTATGTTCATGTATATTATATATATATTTATATATATTACTATTATAATAATATATATATATTGTAATTAATTGCTCCGAAAATACATAAAATTAGCAAGAAGATACCCACCAGTGTGCTGGCGATTCCGAAGTTGGATCTGAGAGTTCCAGTGGATCCCTTGGCAAATAAAATGTATCCAGATTGTATACGTTCAACTCTGATTGAGTCGCGACTCATGAATCCAAATCTATTTTGCGACTCAAGCTGAGTGAGTCGCTTCACATTTTTTCAGGGACTTTGGCTTGAGTCGTGATTAAATCGATCAGCTCAGGTAGAAACCAATGGATGGAGTGAGTCGGAACAAGTATTTAGAGAGGCTGACTGGAGTTGTCGGATCCGCGAGCTCAATCAACAGCTTTTTAATTAGAAGCAGCCCTTCAAAAACTTTCAAGTTTGTTTTAACCAGAGTGGTAATACTCCATCAACAATTTCAACATAATGAGTACCGAGATGCAGATCATATCAAATGCACGTCTTCGGAGTTCCTAAGGCAATGTCTTATTCATAGTTGGAGTTGGGATTTGAGTCGTTATATTGATTAAAAAATTATTGATCGGGACTGTTCATGCTCAAGGTCATTTGAATCGATTGAGTCGAAAGCGCCGGCTCAAAGTCTTTGATTGAATCGAATGCATAACTTTGAATGTGCGATTGAGTCGCGATTGAATCAACTAACATGGATTTTGAGTCGTGATTTAATCATTCGAAAAATAATGAATCGTATACAAGTCTGAATGTATCAGGACCTGGGATCTTTGTGGATCCCTTGGCTTATTGTGTACGTGGATCTGATGTCTCATGTTGATTCTGGGACACAGAGATCCGGATTTCAGCTGGATTCCGGATCCAGGCACATGTCTGGTTACAATATCTACCCAATTATTAAATTCATTGGATTAATTACATAAACTTTTGAATTGATTTTAAATTGATTCGTTAAACTTGTTAACCCTATTCCTGGAGGGATGAAAAGTATACGAATCTGTCGGGGGGGCTTATTCGCCCCCCCCCCCCCTTAGATCTGCCGCTGCCATAGGAGCTGAGGAAACATTGAGAACATTGGTGTGTGACAAACGGTCGATTTAATGAACTTCAATTTTGTCAAATAAAAATTTGGTTGACCTTGGTCATTATCTTCAAGGCATCAAAATGGACGTCATCAAAATTTATTTTGTCAAAAAACATGATTATTTTCAGGAAACCTTGCCATTATACTCGGAAACTATGGCAGCTAGGGGGAATCCGAAGAAAAAAACAATTCACTGTACCTTAAAGCGGTTTTTTAATAGATATTTCACCAGTGAAGGCATCAGCGAAATGACCTCAGCGTCAATAGTTCTGGACTGTAGAGTCAACCAATTTAAAAAAACTGCTTTTCAGAAATGTTTGTTTCGTTAATAACTTTTATTCTAAATATATTATGGTATAGAGACATATTTGTTAGGTACCATCGTGGTTTCTCGGTGCGGTCATTGCGAGTTTTAAATCGAATCATATCAACTTTTCAAATCGAAAAAATTTGACCCCGGGTCAAGGCTCAAGGTCAAGGTGCACGTAAGTCCGGTCAAAAAGCATATCAAAAAGACGCGTATTGAGAGAACAAACTTTTGAGGACAATTTGTTTAGTCTTCTATGATGTTTTCTTGTCACAGAGTTATTGATATAAATAACGGTGCTGGTGACTTGAAATGACCTTTCAAAAAAAAGTCACTGACTGAAAAAAATAATCCTTTTCATCAAAGAGCGGCGTAAGATACATGATACTGAAAATAATTGGACATTGATGCAATGCATTTTAAACCCTTCGTTTTTTCATTTCTTCACCCATTATACTCTATATTGGAGCGTTAGCATTTGACCTGACATCAGGTCATCAAAATTTTAGATATCCCACCCTGAAACTTTCAAACACATTATTATTTGGCATGTTTTCTCTGCGCATACACAATCGGTTTTTGAAAACGTCTTTGAAAATAAAAAATAAACTATGCATCGGTTTTTTTTATTTGTTGAAAAAATTAAGGTTTAAAAAAAAAAATGATTCGAGATAGCCGATCTGAAGAACAATCAAATTTGTCTACCGATGTCTGTTTTGCTAACACTTCTCTTCAACACACAACTCCTCCATTGAGTGCTTAACCATGCAAAGATTTTTTGTGTCAAAACGGCCGAACACGCCAAACCCCCCCCTAAAAACTTCCGGACCCCCCCTAATGATCCAATTTGGAAAAATTACACCATTCGATGCGCAATTGAAAATGTTAAGCAACTTGCGTGAAGCGGGTGTTCCCAGCGCAAACACCCATCGTGGTGGTCTGGTCAGAGCTAAAATGAAAAGCCGCAAGTTTTGAGGATAAAGATTCAAGTTAATTTAGAGATGACCCCCGTACGCGAAGAAAATCTCAAGGGCGGCCGATTCGCCCCCCCCCCCCCCCCCCCGACAGTAATAGGGTTAAGACCAGAATGAATCCATTTCTCCCATTAGATCACAAATGATAGAACCTGCAAGTTATATTGTCTGTTTTCAGGGAATATGGAATGAGGGTAGGTACCTTCTGCTTAGTTTACCTTATATTTACTATACAGCATAAACCTTTGGCTTCCAGAGCATGCATTGGCTCATTTCATGTATAAGACTAATGGCCTTTTTGTATGTTGTACAACTAGTGATTAGAACTTTCAGAAGACAAGAAGGATACCATTTAGCATCAACCCAAAGCCCACATGGGATTGCTAAAGAAATATAATAACACAAACTTGAAACACTTGACAGTATTGACATAACATGCATCTGATGCAGCCTTGAGTGATCTGTATTGTTGTGCATATCTCTATAAAACAGGTGGTTTAACTTCCTCTTGGGTTTTGCGGCCTGGTTGTGCCAGGGCCAAGCAGTAAGGTGGGACTAGGAGTTTGGTAGGAGTTCTGGGATGAGGACGGAGGTGCTGTCCATTGGACACAAGCATATCACACCAGTCACCAGGTGGAGGTGCTGTGAGCATGTCAAACCTTAACCATGTGCTGTTTATGTCGATGTGGTGTTTAATGTTTTATGTCGCCCAACAGTCAGCCAACAGTGAACAGCCAGTCGTAGACATCAGACATACATTGACTGATGGCAACAGTCTGCAGGAAGACTGTGCAGCACCAAGGAGTTGAAAACCAACCAACCATGATACTCCTCATTAAAGACTGCATTCATTCCGTTTTGGGGCAGGGCATTTTTCCATTAATATGTGGTGAGGCTACATTAAACGAGGCGGTGAAGGATGAAAGAAAATGTGCCTTGAACAACTTGTCCCTTCTTTATCCCATGCCCTGGTTGGGTTGTCCTAGTATTTCTTACCTCATGCTTCCTTCCCTCAACTCTCAACAGTGCCTGAAAGCCTGCCCTTTAATTAGTTAACTATGAAAGAGGTCGTAACCGTGTCTGTCGGTTGTTCGCAGACGGTCGGTAAGAACAACAAGATGATGCAGCACATCAACTACAGGATCCGTGTGATGCTGCAGGACTCGCGCACATTCATCGGCACCTTCAAAGGTAAATATCGTAGTTTAATTCCAACGTTGAAAATGTGAAGTAGACACTGACAGGTAGGAAAGGTACGTGTCCGTTTTGTATGACTCGTCATTTGTTTATATTTATCGGAAATTCCTCCTATATTGCATCGCGAGTTGTCGTAATTTTCCTGAAGTATGTACCCGTGTGACACCAAGCCCCCTCCCTCACTATGCTGCAGCATTCGACAAGCACATGAACCTCATCCTGTGCGACTGCGAGGAGTTCCGCAAGCTGAAGGCCAAGGCGGGCAAGCCGGGCGAACGTGAGGAGAAGCGCGTGCTCGGCATGGTCCTCCTGCGCGGAGAGAACATCGTCTCGGTGACGGTGGAGGGCCCGCCGCCGGCCGACGAGCGTGGCCCGCGTGTGCCGGCCGCCGGCGCCGGACCTGGCCCGGGAGCCGGCCGCGCTGCCGGCCGCGGAGTGAGCGCAGCGCCCACCGGCCCGGCTGCCGGTCTACAGGGGCCTGTGAGGGGAGTCGGCGGACCGTCCCAGCAGATGATGGTGCCGCAGGGCCGCGGTATGCCGCCCATGAGGGGTCCGATGGGCCCGCTGCTCGGTGGACCTCCTCGGCCCATGATGGGAGGTGAGTGGTGTGGGGCAGAGAGAGAGGCGAGTGGTGTGGGGAGTGAGGGGTGGCATGAGGGATGGGTGAGAACCGAGTGGACGTGTGGGGGAGTACTGAGTGAGTGGTGACACTCACACATGTTGAGTGTCACCTCTCACCATGGCACTCGCCACGGGTGAGTGGTGCGTGCACTGGCGGATCTAGAACAGCAGTTTGTGGTGGTTTGGGGGCATCACCCAAAAAAAGTTTCACGGAATTCACAAACTCATCGGACTTCGCTCCCTTATGCATTGCTAGACGTTTTAAGATTAACTTTCCCGGTAGTAAAAGTTGCGTAGATACTAGATATCCTTCTACATCCGAAATGTGTACATTTGCGCCAATTTTAGGCGGTTTGGGACATTTGCCCCTGATGCCTCCCCCCCCCCCCTTGGATCCCCCAGTGAGTGAGTAGGGCGTGGACTCGGAGAAGTGTTGAGCGCTGTGGGAGGAGGAGGAGGGAGGGGCCGGGCCGGAGTGGGTTGGGCTAAGCCGGTTGGTGCGGGTCTCTGTTCCAGGAATAGAGTCCTTTCACCACGCGATTTATAGTGTCTGAGGTTATGGTAAACACTGTGTGGCCGGTAAACTGCTCGTGACAGCGCCGTTATTCGTAGAACTAAGCCGTTGTAGCTCTGCTGTAGTGTTACATTGCAATATTTGTTCAGTAGGTAGTGCATGAGCAGATTAAGCGGTGTTTGGAATTCGAAGCATGCTTTTGGTAAGCATGTCTGAAATGTAACTGTAATGTTTCTTTTAACTCATGAAAACACTAGTCTGTCTGACATGCTTGCCAAATTGTGCAGCTGTTTTACTTTTACCCTGTGCATGTGGGTTTATTTTCATACATTTATTTGCTATGAGTTACTACTAGGAACTTATAAGCTCGACTACCATAATATTAGGTGACCGGCCCAAATCCAACGGTGTCGTAGGCGTCATCAGCACAGTTGGAGCGTCCGAAAGCCCGAGTTAATACTACTGACGAAATACTTTGTACCGTAACAGTCCACTTTGTACCTTACTAGTCTATTGCTATCTTATTATCTTCATAGTCCTACAATCTGTATGACTGACCAATGGTTCTCTGTCTACTCCTGTGACATACTCGGCTGACCTGTGCTCTGTCCCCTCTGCTGCAGTTATGGGACCGGGCGGACCTCCTCAGATGGGCCGTGGAGGCCCTGGCCCGATGGGTCCGATGCGCGGACCACCCCCGGGTATGATGCGCGGAGGCCCCCACCAGGGACGGCCGTTCTAGGCTTCTGCCCCACACAACCCGTCATCGGCGTCATCGGACATCAGCTGACGTCATTGTGACGTCATCGTGACGTCATCATCGCCTCCAGCAGTGTCATTTATCTCACGTGTTTCTGAAGTCGTCCTCTGTCGCCGGTTCAAGAAGCCTTCGTGCGCTGGTTCAAACCTCAAACAAGCTCATATTGCCTGATAGTTGCAGGGTTTGATTCCTGGCGAAGTGAGCTGAACTCGGTGCTGCCAGCCAGGGTGATGCGCCCCGAAGGATCACAGCCGGCGGCTCGAAGGTTTTAGTTCAGAATGGTTATTCGTGCCCGCTACCTGTGTCCGGGGCTCATCGAGGTGTGGTAGCCAAGGTGGACATTGGCCCGAGTGCCCGAGAGAAGGTAGGATATACAACTGGCCAGCATCGACCTCTGGCGATTTATGTCTGTGCGTTACCAAGGAAGCATGGACCCGCGTACGAACGTAATTCGGGAGGACATTTGCGCGAAGCTCTGGAGCTTCGAGTTGGGCTATGTACGGCGTCTTACGATTTTTTATATACGGAGGAGGTCTGGGTGGAATGTCAGTTTGCGAGTCGCGGGACACAGGGAGAGCTGTGGGGTCCGTATCGATGATGCAATACTGCGTACACCTCCAGGGGCCGTACGGCAGTAGTCAAGAACACTCTAGCACTTGGTTAAAGCGCGTAGGCCACGCTTATTGGGTGGGTGGCCAACTCAGAAACGCCCGGGCATAGAATCCCAACGGGGCGCAGGTTCAACAGCAAGTCCGACAGGTGGAGGAATTCACCATTGCCGGAGCTCTTCAACAGAACACAGCGTCTCGTAAGCCCAAGCAGTAGTCCCAGGCTGCAACCTGTTCCGACGGATCGGAACGAACGATATGGTCTCGTAGAATTATACATTCAGCTGTTATGCAGGTGTAACCCAGCAGTAGTCCAGCTGACCTGCCGACGGCGGAACGAACGATATGGTCTCGATAAAATATACATTAGCTGTTATGCCTCATCACAACGACAGGGTGCCGTGTCTGCGGCACCTCCACGTCCACACAGATCGAATCACACCCAGCACTGCCGGTCACAGTGACGCTGAATCTCACTCCGCAAACCTCGCCCTCGATTCGACTCCTGCCCTGCACTGGAAGGCGGAGCACCGAGCCCAGATCGACAGCGGAACGCTTCTCCGTCTCCCGGCGGCGCGGCGGCGGCTGCGAAGTTGGATGACTCGTGCATCTTGGAACGGCTCCTTGCGTTGCACAGCGCACACTGCACATCCCACATAACGCATCTAGGTGGTTACCACATGGCTTTAAGGTGGGCTACGTGGGCTCAGCATGGGCAT
>VOPJ01000308.1:0-41566 GCA_014673585.1 Semibalanus balanoides
ATTTTCCAGCTTTCTTACATGCGGTCAGCGAGGTTGTGATGTTTGCATCATGTTTCAGAGAGATAACGCAAAGCAATAGCGATGCTGAGGAGCTAGGGTTAGCGAGTTAATCAGGTCAACACTGTCGAACATACATTAAATCGGGTCTGACAGACAGCTTTTACCCGGCTAGTATTGTTTAAGAGATCCACTGCACTGGCAAATTATAGGCACTGTGTCCTGTCACCACTATCTGAGAGGTAACTTCTATCTGGTTAGAATCGTCTACCATTCGGTCGGCTATCCAGCATTGTGAGTTCTCATTTGGAACTCGGGCCACCCTCGTCATCTGGCCATGGCGTCACATCCGACTGTTGGTCTTTTACTGCAGTCGTTTGGTACCACCAGGTAGGCTCGCCACCTTATCTCCCGCCCCCTGGACCGAACTGGCGAACCACGATCGAGTCCTGCAGACGGGCCATCAAAGTGGGGGTGGCCGAGCTTGCGATGAGTCTAGTTGTGTATAGTGATTAAATGATTGAGATGACTGGTTTAGCCTTTCGTTTGATATTGAGACCATTAGAAGGGGTACATTATATATATTTTCTAAGATTGCGTATCAGTATATTCCTTAGACCAGAAATCTGTCCATCATTGGAATTATTTAAAAATAGAAAGATACTGGAGAACAGAGATAATACACAATATGTATGCATCTGATTTGCCTAACCTGGTGTAAGACTCCTTTCTCATTTCGCTCAGCCTGGTGTAAGGAACAGTGATTTCGTCTGACAGGTCTGACCTTGTGTTTATCGACGGATATCTGCTATGGTAACGACAATTTCAAGGCATCTTCTCTCGATGCTTTGGCAGTACCTCCGTACGGCGAAGGAGGAGACCTTCGCACGACAGAGACGAGCCGCCGACGCTCGCTACTCTGTCAGACCGAGTGGCGGCGGCAGCTCCGAGCGCAGCAAGCACCGACCCACCCGACACAACGTGGCTACCAGCGAGTGGCTAGCTGCTACCTAGGAGGGTATCTTGGCTATCCAAGCTGGTGTAAGTTTGGCGACAATGATGACAGATTCCTCGGCTATAATTTTGTGATTATCGATGTTTTTATGGTAATGCTGCCTTGCCTACCTAGTCTCTCACTGTCCGTTCAAAGTAAAATTTGATATGTTTAAGACCAACCAGATTTGATAAGCGCCGTGAAGTCATTTTTTTGCGCTCAGTGGCCCAATATCATCGTTCAAAGTTCAGTTTTATTCCAGCCAATGAGCTTCACGAGTCCGCCACCACTACGTACCAAAATCAATTAATTGCAGCCTTGTGCAACTATGGAAAATAGTTATATTTTTGCTTAAAGCATTCTACCAGGAATGTATTATGTCAGCAAAACATTTCACTGTCTTTTTATGCCAATTTAAACTCAATAATAAGCATGAAGGAAGATTTTTCCTGATGCAAGCGAAATAACTTTCCAAAAGGGTTTTTGACTTTTACCTGACAGAGGATTAAACTCCAACTATTGATGATTGGTCTCCAACCGATTTTATTTGGTATCCGGATAGTTTTACACACTTGTTTTAAAGGTACTCCTGTAACAGTGGTTCGTTACTAACAAATACGGAAATGTCTGAACTGGCTGGATCTTGGCGCTCAATCGCTGCCGTATTATCTAGTGGTGTGTATAAATCGCAAACCGTTTTTATTTTGTTATGACAAATTAAATAAATTATATTTTTGTATTTGCGCTGCTATGGTGAGCATAAGAGGACGATTAAAAATAATATTTAGTACCTTATAATTGTTTTAGCATGTTTTTGCGATATCATCCGGAAAATGTGATGTGCATGTACTCACTGCTAGTGCTATTGCTTATTACAGATAATGACGAGAAGATGAAAGTAAGACTAACCTAATGATAAGTGTTGTATTACATCTTGTCTTCATTATTTTTAATGGACCCTAATATGAGCACATGCTATATTTTCTAACGCATTATATAAGTGTTGCATTTTATTTTTCCCTCATTTTCTCTAATTAACCATAACATGAGCACAGGCAATATTGTATATATTTGTGTAACCCCAAACTGATGAAGAGGAGCAGCCAGCAGTAGTCACGCTGGCGGCTAGATCATAGCCTTAACTTGTTGGCCCCACCAGAGATGTGTTTGACACAACACTTGCTCAATTTGAACGCATTTTAACGTTGAAGAAAATATTTCCAGCTAGGAACCGAACAAGCTGAAAAATGTTATTCCCTAGCTCTGAATCTCACAACTTACCTAACCAGCTTCTTTGGAGACGCTTTTGCCATGATCGCTACAAAATGCAAGTTTTCGCAGGGTGTAGTCACAACATTTTGAGTGGGCGCCAGCCAGGTGTTAGCGGCTGTCATGCGTTTGTCACCAGGCTCACCACTCACATAATACTGATGTTAAATCATGCTTATCTGGGAGTAACCGGTAAAGCGATCCTGGGGAGATCGCCCTCCCCCCCCCCCCTCCCCGGTGGAGACGCCTCTGACCTTTTCGCTTATGTTTATTATTACAAAACCTCGCTGACAACGGGGAAAATTAAGGTAAACATGAGTAAAAGTGTGATGTTTGCAGTATTTTGCATAACAAATTCACACTTTCGATGTTTTATATGAAACAATGCGTTTTTTACGGAACGTTGAGATCAGCCACGCTAAAGTTAGTAGGCGCCGCTTCCAGTCCCCAAGTGTGGGGGCAAACACCCACTTTGCCCCCTGTTCCCCGGCCTATGCAGTATGCAGTAGCGTCATGCTCCCTACACATGTGCTCCGAACTCCTGTTTATATATCCATTAAAAGTGGGTTTCTTTGCCAGCGAAACGTTGTGCTCTTAAAAATGTAATAGTTGCAAAGGGTTGAAATGCAGTCCAAAACACTGCCAGCCTTCTATCTATAGCCTTGCTGCCTTCTATCTATAGCCCTGCTGCCAGCCTTCTATAGCCTTGCTGCCAGCCTTCTATAGCCTTGCTGCCAGCCTTCTATAGCCTTGCTGCCAGCCTTATGTAGCCTGCTGCCAGCCTTCTATAGCCTTCGGGACAGCTACTATAGCTCTATATGCACTGCCAGCCTGCATATATAGCCTTCGCTGCCAGCTCCTACTTACTAGCCTTTGCGCCAGCCCTTCTCTATAGCCTTAGGCTGCCAGCTTATATAGCCCTTGCTAGCAGCCTGCTATAGCCTTGCTGGGCACGCCTTCCCTATAGCCATTTCTGCCAGCGCTGTACTTCATAGAGCCGTTGCTGCCAGCTTTCGTATAGCCCATGCTGCACAAGCTCATATTAGTCTTCTGTCTGCCACCAGAGACCTTCTCTATTAGCCAATTTTGGCTGCCAAGCCTTCTATAGCTTGCTGCAAGTCTTCTTGTAGCCTTGCTGCCAGCCTTTCTATATATAGCCTTGCCTGCCAGTCTTCTGTAGCCTGCTGCCGCCTTCTATCTATCGCCTTGCCTGCAGTCTTCTGTAGCTGCTGCAGCCTTATATAGCCTTGCTGCCAGCCTTCTATAGCCTTGCTGCCAGCCTTTCATAATAGCCTTGCTGCCAGCCTGCTATAGCCTTGCTGTGCCAGACTTCTATAGTCTCTTGCTGCCAGCCTTCTATAGCCTTGCTGCCAGCCTTCTATAGCCTTGAGCTGCCAGCACTTCTATAGCTTGCTGCCAGTCTCTGTAGCCTTGCTGCCAGCACTTCGCTATCTATACCCTTTGCTGCCGCATGTAACTTCTGTAGCCTTGCTGCAGCCTCTATCATATTAGCTTGCTGCAGCTCTTCTGTAGTCCTTGGACTGCCAGCCTCTTCTGTAGCTGCTGCCACCTTCTATCATAGCCTTGCTGCCAGTCTTCTGTAGCCTTGCTGCCAGCTTTATATAGCCTTGCTGGCAGCCGCCTGCAAAATGACTGTTCCGCACGACACAGCTGTGCTGCGGTGCAGCCTACCAGGATGCAGTTACGCTCCTACTGGACAATGCAGTCACTCACCTTTATTTTACTATCATAGTAAGAAAGTGGGTGGGTTTATATGTTATAGCCGTGATCAAATCAATCAATTTTGGACTCAACTGCACTAGCTAAAAATAATTATGAAATATTTAAGCATAGGATTTAAGCTCATTTTGGAATGGCAAATTTATAATAAATATATGGAAGAAACGACTAGCTGTTAATAATTTAGTTGCGTCGGTGCATTCACCATTCTATTAAGATATATCCTCAAAATGACTACTTTGTTGCATTATTTATATTCGTATTATCGTATGCATAGGAATATATGGCAAGGTTAATAAACAAGTTTATGACAATATGCTGCTTATGATTTACTGCTTAGCGTGATCCTGTTTACATTCCATCGTAAATACTCTACACAAAGCTGAGCAGTCCTGAATCAAGACCAGACTTTCCGAGATTAATTATTATCCCACTTAGCGTTTATTTGCCCCTATGCACATACATATCATATAAGGAGCTCATCGTTTTCATCTGTCAATAGGGGCTTCACTGTTGGTGATCTGATAGATACTTATACAAATACAAATACACCTTTTTTATATTCAGTATCTGTTTTTTTCTTCTTCTTCAATAATGCTTACATCAAGAACATATTGCACATTGGAAATGGTCCACATATTATATTTTATATTTGCTTGCTTTTTATGTATTGTTTTCCTTAACTTCACCCGTCCCGTATTTCTATGAAATTTGTACTTCCCAGTTCCCAGCAACTTCTACGAACTGTTCACCTTTAACTTTTCAAATACCAGTTCCGGTATTACAATGTTGAAACAAGCGCGAACTTTTCCTTTGCAGGCCTCGCAGCGACAGATTGTACCAGCTGCGTGCCACACTCGCCTCTGCAGCGAATCCTCGAATTCTCCGGAAGGAAAGCTGGCTCAAATATCACCCGCCGAGGCTGAGGCACACGTGTCTCTGTCATCTATCCATCAGAGGGAGCAGCGTGCGACAGACAGACAGATCTCCATCACAGTAGCGGCCAGAAGGTGTCAGGCACAGACATTGTGAATTTGTGCACCATGAAGGCATGTCGTTGGTGAGGAGATTTGGTATGTAGTTATTAGTCAGGCGGACAATTTTTGCTCGGCAGTGGCGCTAGTCTCAGTTCATGAATCTTAAGCCACCTTTAGGATGACTTCATAGCGACGTAATGCTATCTTCCTATGTCCCCGGATGTAAAATATTTCAGACAGATTGATGCTCTAAATGGATATACATTTTTTTTTGCCATCACCCTCTCACCTTTTGTTGGATCATGCCTTTCTACCTCATCGAGGAATTGGATTTGCCTTCCGTGCTCATCTTTATTTAAGTCTCCACTTAAAGTGCACTTTCTTCAAATATGGTATTTCCATGCGGCCATTTTCAAATAATATAAAATCACGTTGGTTTTAACTATAATATGTCGAAGTATCACATTATAATGATTTCTCCCAAAACGCGCGACAGAGCGCTATATAACACTGACTCACACTTCTAGTCACATCTTGATTAGGCGCAGAGAGAACACCGTGTGAATCTGGATAGCCAGAGGTTTAGGTTAAGAGTCGCAGCTCGGAGGGCCGGTATTACCGAAGGAGTGAGTTGGATAAGTCGCAGCACAGAGGCTAGCTTTTGTCGACCACTCAATAGGAGATAGTATAAGGCCAATTCAATGCAGCTTTGTTTGATCTGTGCTACTCTCTAATCGGTCCGACCGCCCGCACAGTGTCAGTCGCACCATGCACGTACAGCTCTAGGGCTGTATAAATGTTCTATCGCGCTGCAGAAGTTCTGTCGCGGCTGTTCTGCCTCTGTCTGTCGTGCTCCGCACGCAGTGGAATCCAATGGCCGCATATTACAATCACTTCTAGCCCTCTCTCCTCGCGAGTATCATTGCGGAGCCTCAAAAGTAGTTCAATATATTTTCACTGGCGATGATCAGCACCAACAAACAGCACCGATAGACAAAGTTGAACATTGGACTAAATAGGATGCGCCTTAACCAACAGTTTTTAAGAGAGAATACTTTCTAATGCGCTAGCTTCCGTCAGCATCGGAGAAACAAACCATCTGCCCCTGGGAAATGGAGGATTACTTGCGAATAGAGCACGTGCATAAGGAACTGCTACTATTACATATGCGGCCGTTTTCCAACTGCAAGGATATTCACCGTGATTGTGCGGCACACTGCGTCTATCCGAGTTTTGAGGTGGATGCAGTACAGAACATTATCACTACTGATCTCTACCGGGAGTAGAGCAGCACTAGCTTCTATCTATTAATCAAATATTTATGATTAAATTTTGAAGTACGGGACATGCAGAGGACCGGAGAGCTGGACCTTTCATCGACTGCTTCATCTCATTTTCATTCGCTACATATCTACATCTTCTCGACTCTAGGATCAACGACAATTTGCGCTGGATAAGGCAGAAGTTACCTGAGAGAAGCCATAATAAAAACTCGCGACGAATTCCATAGGAGCTGTTGGGTTCCATGACGAGATTGATTATATGAGTTCTGGATCCAGAACACATCACATCAGCACACTCACACGCTGGGGCTTGGTTTGACACTATCACACACACCTCCCAACTCTGGTTGGGCACACACAGCACGCTCGCAGCATCCAACATCACGAGCACTACACACGCACCACACAACTACACACCTACACAGAGCACACTTGCGCTGTTCTCCCGGATAATCAAGTTACGAACACACCACCATCGGCAGAGACTGGCCAACCGCGGTCCGCTCGAGCAAAAACAATATAGCATATACACCAAACCACGCAACAGCACACCACACACATCACAGATACACACGACACAGCAGCCACACACACTACACGACCCACACACACACACACACAGAACCAACACACACACATTGCAGTGGTAAGTGCATGCCGTAATGCTGCGCAACACACACACATGCCTATGTCCGTTCTACTGGCCCATGTCGTACTGGGACAGCACACACACACGACACCTACACACGGCACAGCACAATACAGAGAACACAAACACAGCGCACGCACGCACGCATCGCGCACGCACGCAACCGGCACGCACACCGCAACGCACTGCACTGCACGCACGCAACGCACGCACGCACGCACGTCTACGGCACGCACGCACGCACGCACGCACGCACGCACGCACGCACGCACGCACGCACGCACGCACGCACGCACGCACATACTTTCTTGTCGTTCCTACATACCTGAACATTCACTAACACGGTAACATATTATCATGGAATAAATCGTCTTCGTTATGAGCGCCTTGTTTATTTGCTATCATACTACTGCCAAATATGGTACTCTGACGTCATCACGGCAGTCATTTATCACTAATAGGCAAACCATATTAAGGAAAGGAATCTTGGCTGGTCTTCTGGTGCTTCGACGACGAGGAAGTACCTACTTCGTCAGACAACTCGGCCTTTGTGCGGCTGATAGGATAATCACTGTCACTGTCACACTGTCACTGTCACTGTCACAAGCTAATGAAAACGGAGATAAAGGAAACAGTTCACCTTGTCAATGGGGTTTTGAGTTGAGACAGCCAAGTTGTTCCTCATGCTCGAAAAAGACTTCAGTAGCTTTCACATCTTCATAGAAACGCCTTAATTGATTTATATTGAGTCATATAAGTCGGTAACTGGATTACCATGCTGTTGGATCGCTGTCTGTTTTGAAGAGAAAAAAATGCACAATACATTTTGATGTGGTAAATGTTATTTTATGTGAACTATTTTATACTGAATGTGATGGCTACAAATCGATAAGTTGCACACGCGGATATATGAGGTTACGCTATGGCGAGTTATCAAAGGATTTTTAACATCTCTTGATCCAATGTTTTTAGGCATACCCAATCTTTGAAGATCCAAAATGAGTGCGTCCTGTTGAAAACGACATTGCATACTACTTGCGTTTGTTGCTTTCGATAAATAGTACAGGGGATTATAATAAGAAACAAAGGAGGAGTTTGCATGCTTCACCAAGAGTCATGTGACTCTATGACTCCCAAAAGTGGGTTAAAATTTGCACTTACTATAAAGGAGTGTATGGTTACTTTCCTTCCAAAACTTTGGTAATGCTACCGTATTACAAAAAAAAAAACTTTTTCGACGCAGTAAGCCACGAACATGAAAAGGCATGGGGTGGCTAAGGTGTTCTGTCTTATGGACAGGTTGAGGGACAAAGAATGTTCATTTCCTGAATGGAGGTACCACGGGGGCAAAAATGTCAGATAAGAATAATTACTATGCTATGCCCTTTCTGTGAAACCAAGTGATAATCCTTAGAATACGTCAAATAAACTAAGATGTATTCTTCCTCAGTTCTTATCATAATCAACGTCAGTCGGTATGTATGAACACTTTGAATTTTTAAAATTAGCAGTAGTGTTCCCAGCTCTTGATTTCCAATGATTTAGTTTCACCCATATTTCCGACGAAAAAATGAAGGTATACCCCGGCCCAGGCCTGCGTCGTCCCACTGCGCATCCTTCTGCGCAGGTGTCGATGACGTCATAGGTGGTGTCAGCCGGCCGGAAGGCCGCCGCGTAAGCGTTCAAAAGACGAAGTTCAAACGGGAATTCAACTGTTTTCTCGTGACATTAGAAAAACAATTTAGGGTGTAATTCATTTATCTTTACTTGGACTGTTCGAATCGGCACGATATTTTCATTAATATTAAGTCATTTATATTATAGTTTCGGATCGATTTTCGGAAGGGCAGAACTATCCATAAAATAGGCACTGTGGTAGCCAGCAATTCGGTCGGCGTCCGATCCGTGTGCAAGTAGAGGGCAGCTCCGACAGCTCCAGTGGCCGGCCTGGAACTGGTTAACATGACATTCGACCGGAACGAGTCGGTCCTCATTTCGACCGGCCCGTGCAGTCGGGTCACCATAACAGACGGCTGTTTAAATACAAACCGACGAAAATAATAATAAATGACTTAAAAATGAGAAACTATCGTGCCGATTCGAAAAGTCCAAGTAAAAAGATAAATGAATTCCATCCTAAATATTTTTATAATAATCAGCGGGAAAACAGTTTAATTCCTGTTTGAACTTCGTCTATTTGAACGCTACGTCGAGCGCTCCTTTTCCGCATGGCTGGACACCCCACCTATGACGTCATGTCGACACCTGCGCATGAGGATGCGCAGTGGGAGCGACGCCTACCCTGGTTCTATTTGCCTTGCCCCGGCCGATCCGGCCCGGACCTAAGACCTAGTGTTTTTTTTTTCCCGGAGCGGCCAAAGCCAAAGTTTCGGGAGGGGAAAATAACATTGGCATTTTGGCCAAGGTATCAAAAGTTACGTTAAACCGTTTTATTGTGAACCTGGAGCAAACAAGGGAAAGAGGACCTATAAGGTTACGTTAATGTTTCGGTTAGGAAAAAGTCTAAATTTTCTATCTTACGTAAGTATTCTACCGCTTTCTAAGTTGAAAAGCTGAATAACGAACACAACATACACGGTCATTTATTATCAGTTTACATCAGTACAATAACACATGACAATAATTACACATTGTGTAAAGGTGTCGTGGTAAGATGGAGCGGATTGCGTCCATCATTGCAGCAAAAGGAGACGATTGTCTCCCCGGCTCCGGCACCCCGGCAGACCTTGTTGTCGGGTGTAAAAGCTGGGGAAAAATTCCTAAATAATAAAAAAAAAACAGCGCCTATCGCAAAGGGGAAAACACCATGTCGGCATAGACCAGGAGATAAACATGGCGCAGACAAAAACTCCTATGTATATATAAATTTCACTCTTAATAATCGGTTTTTAGTAAGGAAAGCTAAGCAGATAACAAGTTGGTAGCACGAGCATGGATGTTCTCGTCTTCACCTCACGAGAGAGCAGAAGGAGGTAAATTCAGAATTAAGAATAATGCTCGCTAATGTGCGCTGAGTAAATTATCGATTTGAGTCTCTGTCTAGCGACCAGTCTTGTGTGGTCTCGTTTTAGCGCAGGGCATTCCATCTTCACAGCACACACTTGTTTCGAGACTGATATAGTGAACGCGGCATAGAGTGTGGTTCATGCTTGGCATGCTTGTTGGTTTTTTATATGTATCGATAAATAAATGAATGTGCTTAATCTCGAGTGTCGATTCGGAGGCGCGCAAGTATATTTCCATTTCTCCTCATTGTTCTTCTGCATCTGTAGATTTGCATGAGTACCTGCTCGCTAATTATTGGGTTTGGATTGGGTGGTGATGCCTGATGGAGATGAGGGTCGGAGCGTCGCCTATTTCCCTTGCTGGCCCCTATACAGGTTGCTGGTTACACTTCGGGTGCATTCGCTGATCGTAGTTTACAAATATGCTGCTGCTGAGCACAGGATCCACCTAGTAGAGTGTATATTTATTTTTCGGGTAGATGAGTAAGGATTTCAATTTGGGCCCAACCTGTCGGACTCTTCGTCACGGTTGCACATTTCTAATTGATTATCTTCGGCGTGTCGGAGCAGGTCCAAAGGATTGTACTTTTGTTCGTGTATTTTTCCTGTGTAGTAATTAATTATTCTAGTATTGTCGCACTATTATATTACTTATCAGCATACGTCGTATGTTCCCTGGTAATCCACCATGATGTGGACCTATTGTGATTTTTTTTCTTTTCAGTCAGATAAACGCGTATTTTTTAAAACTGGGTCCTCTAAAGGTCGTTACCCGCGTCTATGAGGATTTGATAGGTGCTGGTTTCTACACCTCGCCATCCGTGTCACTTTGCTTTCATGCTCGCAGTGCATCCGGACCTCGTTCTACGGTGCCACGCTTCTCTCACGGAGAAATATATAGACGAGACTTAGTGAGAGACGATATCGCAGCGTCTGTACTTCCGGTCCCGCGCACTGGAAACAAATTGTCAATCAATTTTAATCTCGTGAGAAAGCTACAGACTCACGCGGACGGGGAGCCATGCCATGATGTGGTGCAGCGCTCCTTCTCTCGCCCCCAACTATATCGAAGATTCCAACTTATGCCTATGATGCGTTGCGACAGAGAATTTACGGTCAGAGATGTTCCTCCAGGCCCCCCCCCCTCAAAAAAAACCTTCCGGAGAGCTCCGCCCCCTGCGCCTAATGTTAGCGTGCCTTTATGCATAGTATGAACCTCAAAATGATCCTAGCTTAAGCTGGCTGGGCCTTTTTTCATGTGGCGACTTTTGGTCGGGGCCACTCAAATAGCAATTGGTACCCCCTGGACAAAAGGAGATACGCATTAACACTCTTCTTTGCGTAAGAGTATCACCTAAGAAAATTCAGATGACATTCTTTTCGAGTAAACTCTTAAAAGTTAGGTCGTGGGATATTAACTCCTGTAACAAGAAGAATTTACTGCCATTCAATCCGACGATTACTCCTAAGCTAGGGTGTATTGTCATTGTAAAGGGTAAGCCATCCGTGTTAATGAGCATTTTACTCTGCCGTTGTTAGGCTAGAAATGTTTGTTCTACTCAATATTTCTGTCGTGCGTGCCACCTAAAAAACTGAGTATGGTAGCTTTGGATTGTGTGGTTACTGGGAATAACTGACGAACCACCTCTAAGATTGTACTGGTGAGCTGAATTGGTTGTCTCCGGAGGTGATGCTTGCTTCAGTCCCTGATGACTTAGGTTTGCGGCTATATTTTTGGACTGTCTATGTTACTCAGCGAATTATGAGCCAGGCACACCGATATGAGTGAAACTTGGGAACGATGTATATGGCAAATCAATAATGGACAGAACATATGACGGATGCTAGGACAAAAAATTCGATGGAGCTGGTTCGGACTTGTAACTCACATTACCAGTTTGATTGGCGCAAGAATAGGGAATATTGTGTCACAGTATAGCTGTCCGTCGATGATTGAGTTCTTCCATACTCGTCGCCAGAAAGGCGTCCTATTGCCTAATGTGGCATACTATTCCGGTATATCGTCAGACGACTTTATTACGTTCAGCGCTTGGCCCTAAGGCGTTTCTCCAGGAGCGCCGCGGACATTATCTTGGGCTGTGCGTTGCACTGCCTCCACCGACCTCCTGCCGTCGCTCGGACCCGTACAGCCTGCGGCTGCCAGCGCCGCAGTTGCGACTTGGGACCCGTTCGGCCGGACCGGACGCGCCGGCCCGGCCGAGCGGTTCACGTGATACGGTAGTAGGCTCGAGACGGATATGCGGCTCACTTACACACCTTGAAGAAGAGCCTTGGAGTGCATTGACCAGTCTTGGACCCAGAAATACACGACGATCTTGCGAGACCGCTACCTAGAGAGTACCGAGTAAGCACGTTGACCGTACGAGACGTGGCGGGTACACTTTCACATTATTGGTTACACGTAAGTCGCTGAATTAAAGATGACGAAGGTTACCTACATTGAGAAACTGACACTTATAACATATTGCTCTATTCGACCTGGCTGAGAGAGAGATACTGATTATTCTTCTCAAGGTAGTTAGGCATTACCAACATAATTATTATGAAGTTCTTCATTTTAGCATAGGCCTACTTATACAATTATTTCTAATTATTCGGTAGAGTAGTGATTTGGGCCCGCTCTCTTTAGAAGAAACATCAACTAAAGCAACATAGACCATTGTTCGCAAGCTGCCAGCCCGTATATCTGTCAAGGTTGCACACAAGGAACACTGAATCGTCGTGATGTTATCAGCACACCAGACCAATTTGCGTCAGCTTCCCGAGACTGCTATATAAACAAGAATCGTTTTAAGTGACGTCGATAGACTTAACGAGCCTACGGCTCGAGGTTATCTGTACCTGAAGTACTTATACAGACAGATACATGCCATAACCATAATTTACCAATGAAGATTTCTTTTGTCGACAATTTGGACGAGCAGAACACTCTCACTAACTACCAGCGCTCCTTTGAGCTTAAGAGTGCCATGAGTAGAAATTGCTCGAAAACACGGCAATTCTTGTTGTGTATAGCTACGACGTTCTTCTTGCAGCCCCAGTCGCGTCTTCATATAGAACGCTCTGCGTTCAGGGAGCGGCGCACGAGGGTCGCACGTGCATCATGTCTTCACTATATTCGGCAGCAGAGGTGTATAACCACGGTGAATAGCGAGCTGACTCAACTGCCACTAACCAAGGACAGCAGCTTTGACTGGGCGGAATAGACCACCGTGAACACGCAACCTGCCGACCATAGGTCTAGCTCAGGAAACGCTATTCTGATGTCGGCCGACGCGCAGTTGCACGGTTCCTATCTGTACCATCACGGTTTGCAGGTCGTTTCCGCCCGCCGTGTCACAGACCCGTGCGCGCTGATCTAAGCCAGATCGCCGATGCTCGCTAGCCACTACTAGCCGCGCCGGCTCAGTAGCTTATGCCGGCGGCCGCCCAGTCCTGCGACGTTCCTATTCGAGCGCGGCGTCGCGGACGCTAGAAGCGGTCGGCTGCGCTCAGCGAAGCGCTCTACTCGATATTAAGAGCCGTGGTGAAGTCACATTGGTGAGATGGTGGACACGTGGCAGGACAGGCATGGTTAAGCCCTTGGACGGTAGCACGCTCGGACGGAGCAGAATGGCGAATTAGACTCGGCCAAATCTGATAGGTTCTAATGCTGTCGGCGCGTATGCGCGTCTCTAATAACATGAAGCTCAGCGAGTGATAAATTGAGGAGGTAAGTATTAATCCGCTGGCTAGTTTGTGACGCGAAACGAAAAGGTAATAGATTGAGTTCGACTCTTTAGTAAGAGATGTCACAATGTAAGGCGCGGCTACTTAAGAAAGAAGATTAGGTAGATCAATCGTATTATGGCCATAGCGCTCAATATGTGATATCGTAAGTTCTACTTTGTAGGAAGGAATATAGTAAATCAAGGAGTAGCGCAGAGAGGAGACGAGGACGATGCAAGAGAGAGAGAAGCAGAGCAGCAAGTAGAGAGAGAAGAGAAGCAGAGGAAGAGAGAGAGATTGATTGTTAGAGAGAGAGTAGAGTAGAGATCGACGATGTTAGAAGGACGTTAGTTAGAGAGGAGAGTAGAGAGATGCAACGAGCACCGATAGGATGACACGAGAGATTGAGCACTGTCTGTGAGCTAGTCATCCTCTATCCAAGCCGCTGTTACTTCAAGTATAAAGGCCGTGTCGACAATGGCAAAGATTGTCATTATGTGCCATCGCTCGCCACATACTGACTTGTTGAATACTTAATCAGCGCAGCCCAGATCGTGCAAGGCACTCAGACAGGAAATGAGTCCAGTTAAAGACATTGTGGTAGTGCGCTCTTTCGTGTTAGAATTAATAATAATTCCTAGCTTTGTGCTGAATTTAATGTTTGAGATTGTTCGAGGCGTATATCTGACCACAACCTTTAGTTCAGCTAGGTGGATCGAATTAAAAGATGACGAGAAGTAGAACAACTTATGAGTTATTGGATTAGTATCTATTTATTTATTTTGTCTATCGCCAACAGATAGACTAATAGGCGAAGTCTTACTGTAAATACATTACAAGTGAAGATAAAATATGAATTATCTGTAACAGGACAAGGCGTTAAGAGACAAGGCGTTTATCACAGCATGATAATAAAATAAATAAAAAATCGATAGGAGAGATGAATGATAAAACATTGGCAGCATGATAACATTAAATAACAAATTGTTAAAAGACAAAGCGTTAGGACCATCTCAATATGACGAAAGAAAAAATATTGATAACATCCCTAATATAACAACTCTAATATAACAACCCTAATGTAACAACCCGAAGTACGCAACCTTACATGTCACACGACGCGACCCTTCTAAAAGTTATATAATTATCGTTAAAAAGTCAACGCCGCTCGCTGACAGGAAGACATTTAAGTTATTCGGTATCCGGCAGAGAAATTCATCCCTGACGGCGCTCACCCGCCACGAACGCTAAGCGAACAGCTGTAGTGAGGGAGTTGATCTCGGCAGCACGTGCAATAAATTGTTTGCCACCAGGTCAGCAGAGCTGATTCCCCCCCCCGAGAAAGTGTTTCTGAGGAAGAGAGGTCGTATTGGACTCTGCGCGCGGACAGTGAGGGGAATCCAAAGTGGTTTAGGAGTGAGTTGTAGGATAGTGACGGACAGGATACGGTGGTGTGACTGTTCAGCCACAACAGGAATTTGTGCTGCACGCGATCAACTTGCTCAACGTGGGTCTTGGCCCAGCCCAAATCACACAGCTATACTCCAGGATGGATCGGACATTTGCAAAGTAGGTGACAAGCAAAGTCTTCTGATTGAATTTGGTGCCACGTGTCCCAGCCTGGAATGATCGTATTAGCAAACCCAATGCCCTGTTGGCCTAGCGTACGATCCGGGTCACATGTGAGGCAAAGTTTAACTTGCTGTCGATCACACCACCGAGATCACACATTTCATTTATGATATCGAGCGGGATGTTGTTGATATGATAGACGGTGGTCCGGATGGGGCGCGCCGCAGTGTCACAGTGAGAGTCTTGCATTAGCAGGGTTTAGAACAAGACCGCACTTGGCGGACCAGCACTGCAGGTGGTCCATCCCACTGCAGCGCCAGTCCGTCCTGCGGGGGCATTATTTTTCGAGAACAAAAATCGCATCATCTGTGTAAAGAAGGCATCCTGATTAAATTTCAGGTGGGAGGTCATTTATGAAAAGATAAAGCAGAATCGGAGCAACCAAGGATCCTTCCGGAGCTCTGGAGAGTACTTCTGTCCAGCGAGAGGTTGTACCGTTCAATATGACTTTGGCGCGGGGCACCTATCGGAAAGGTATGGCACGAGCCATTTTAACGCTGAATCATGCTACTGATATCGTTTTTCCTTAGTTTTTGGATAATGTACTGGTGGTTCACGCTCTGAAAAGCGGCCGAGAAGTCCGTATATATTGCGTCGTCCGTCTGATACCCCTCCGACACGGCCTCCCACGCCGAGGTCAGAAGGACAGTCAAGCTGCTGGTACACGACCGTCCAGGAACGATACCATGCTGGTAATGCAGAGTACGGCAGTGACGTGCCGAAATAGTTGGTCGCATGCCACTTTTTTGTATTTTTTCAAATAGGGGCAGTGGCCTGTATGGCTATAAGATAAAGCAATATGGTCGATTAACTCATAAGATGCGGTGCACTACGACATTCAGCCTTATTTAAAAAAAAAAAAACAGAAGCTTCTTCCGCAAATGACCAGTGTATTACAAACGTCAATATTACAATCACAATCTGTTCTGGTGTGCTGAGTGCTGTTCAAGGGTTCCTGCGGCCGGGCGGCCAGCCGCAGAGATTAGGCTCCCCCACTGCTCCATGAACCGTCAACCACGGAGTGTCGCGCCATGAACACAAGCTGCGGCCTCGAAACCTGCTTGCGGCCGGGCCTCGGCGGTCGCTGCGGCTGACTTCCCCGGCCGCAGGAATCGCTGGCGGCCTCAGCGTGTGACGTCAAAACAAATAAAATATTACGCCGCACCCATCCCAGTCCCTCTACCACCCACGCCTGCTGGCCGCAGCGGACCGCGAAGCGACCTGCAGCAGATTGCGGCCCCGTGAAGCAGCGGCCCTGGTGTGAGCCGCTATTCTTGCTTTTTACAATGAAATATTTATAGTGTTAAGTATGATCCATTTTTATAGTGATCAAGCTCAAGAAACAAATACAAAACCAGCATAAGCATTCTCAATCAGCATTTTATACCAACAAATAAGTAATAGGATGTATTTTGATAAATTTAGTAAATGGGAAAACAGTAGGAATGTTTGTATAGATATTGTTTATACAGAAATTAGCTCAAAATTGGCCAATTGGACGCTTCACTATGTTTTCCCTTGAACTCAAATACGTATTTCTTCCACCTTCCTCGGACCCTGATCGATACCGAGGAGCACCCAATTCCGCTGTCTCGGTCCTCTTCAGAGATCTATGTTGGCAAGAGAATGTCGTATGCTCTCCTTGTGTCGAGGCTCCGTCACGTAACTATTGTGTCCTGGTTCATTAACTTCCTGGTTCCTGGTCCTGGTTCGCTAACTTTTGAGGTACCTGCTGTGATATAGCTTCATATATATACCAGTAAAGTGCCGTGGTTGGCGATGAGCGAGCGAGCGCGAAGGAAATGTATGGTGAATTTCAACTCAATCGGGCAAGTAGTTTCTGAGATACTAAAAAGGTGCGCACGTGCGCACGTGCAGAGACACCCATCCCTGACTTGTGGAAAGTGGCGGCTGAGAGGTCCCTAACCGACGTGTTGCATTTCTAACTGAGCCAATGCCTAGACTATTGCTATTGAAATTTTACATTACCAGCAAGTCCGCACATGTGTGCTTAGATCAATAGTTAAGGCTCCCCAGAGGTCATAAATGGTCAAAAAGGTGATTTGTTATAATTTTGTTTTTTCTCACATATTACTTTTTAAGTTAAAGGTATTTGGTTTATTAGTTATAATGAAGATATACAGAGATAAGTTTGACGACTGTTGACTGTTGGTGGCTGTTGGTGACGACAAACAACTTTTGGTGGTCACGACATTAACCCTGATTTTAGGTCACTGATATGAGAAATCTAGATAACAATTGTAGTATGCAATGACCTTATGACTACCTTTCAACTTAAACCGATCGCTTAAAACTGTCGGCTGGCATACGACCGAAACCCTTTGGTTGGAGGTGATGGATCATCACGTGGACCTAATCTGGTGACCTGACCTGAGATGACCCGAGATCAACATTTACATATTATGGGTTAGCATACTGATTTACAAATAGGTATGCAATAAACCGCGGTTTTGCGCTGCCCACCACGCATGTTGTTCCGCTATTCTCGAAAAAATAGGGGTGGGAAATTTCGCCCTCCCCAAGGCGCCTGCTAATTAATTGTTTTTAACACTAAAATAAATACGTGGCATGCTATTGAGTCATTACACCAAAATACAGATCTCACAGAGACATTTTTAGATTTCAGATAGTGTATATTAGGATTTTAACTCTTAGCATATGTGGTCTGTGAGACTCCGTTCAATTTGGTTTAGTTCAATTTAGTTGCATATCAAATTGCATATACCATGCAAAATTTGTATTTTGTAATGTATTTGTTTTTTCTCAAGCGGTTGATACACAAAAGAAGCACGAGAATTGTCAACAAGTAGACGAAAAAAACAAATGTTCAAGTTATTTATATACATCCTCTGAGCTGTTAAAAATGAGATTTAATGCTCGGCCTCGGCTGCAACACGTCAACGACTGACCAAATTCGAACAGTTAGTTCAGCCGTTCCTGAGATATAGAATAGAGGTGTGCACTGTGCAGTGAGGCAACCCACCACTGACTGGTGGAAAAGCGGCGGCTGAGGGGTCCCTGACCACACACCAAATTCGAACACAATCAGCCGTTGCGGAGTTTTTGCGACAAAACACCTTTCAACACCCCTTCACGCGGCACGCGACACGCGCATAGGTACTAGGTAGTCACCCACATGAGTCGGCACTGATAGCAAGCATGATTGATTGGACGGGGCTACTCAGCAAAGAAGCTCGTTTGTCAATCGGACGTGCGATATGATAATCGGTTTCAAAGATATGAGCTTATCAAAAGCGTCGCCACGGGTTGGGTTGGGTCGGGTTGGGTTGGGCCGCTCATAATCATATTTGTATCATATACCAGGTAAAGACGAGTGAGCGCTTCGCGCTCGCTCTTAATGAGTATTACATTAAACTAATAGATTATAGCACATCCGGAGGAAGGTGAGATCACACATACCTACTGCGCTATGACCATGCATGCAACCGTGTCATATTTCTTGCAGCTAAGAGCCTAAGACTGTATCTTATTTCATATGCACTTATTTGCAGTCAAAATAATACATTGAGTCATAAAGCTGCGACACCTTTCCACATTCACATGACTACCTCACCAAAAATCGCCTGCGGAAACTTCCTTTGCCAATCCGTGGAACTCATACAATATGCGGGCGATGCTCCCCGCGCTGGTCGGCGTCGACCATCCCATTTTCGGCTGCCGCTTCACTTGCGCTCCTCGGGCACAGCAGAATGCGTCGTACCGCACTGGAGCAGCACTGGAGCGGCACTGGAGCGGCACTGGAACGGGAGTATGAACGACGCGAGGCCCATTCAATCCGGTCTACAGAACACACCGCTCACACGCTGCCCGACTGAGAGGACTCCAGGGAGAGGTGCGCAGCGGCCGGGAAATGCCGTCTAAGCAGAGTTCTGTAAGTGTTGGGTAGAGATATGGAGATATGAACTAAAACCTTGCGTTATCTGCAGCAGGGGGTCACACAACAGATCAATGTTAAGGACTTAGGTGACGGATGGTGTTGCGTGGATGGTATGGTGGACAAACGTGATTTTGTGGTGGGGTAATGTGACAGGATGGAGAGGACGTTGCTAATGCTTACTGCTGAGTATCGGTGAACTGTAAAAAAATGAAAGTGCATGACAAAATTGTTCACCTGATGCAAAATTACCTTTCTGTCCAATGAAATAGTATTATGGACTAGTTGCAGGTTGTTTGGTGAATATTTGCAAAATAATAAGAAAATGTGCTGAACACCGTGATACACACCATTTTGCATACAAATTATTATTTCACGAGATATTTGTATGTACAAGTTAATTATTTATAAAGCACTTCATGTAGTGGCATTATTTATCAATAAAAATTGTACCAGCCACTGAAAAAGTGGATTGTTTTTCCGCCTCGAATAAAACCAGTGATAGTCACGAAGAAACATGCGTTTTAATTGGATATACAGACAATAGCGGTTCGAGTCGTACAGCGACTGAATTCCAACGCGCGTTTGGTGACGGCTAGAGGTTGATTCTCTAGCGTCCAGACACGACCGTTCTCTGTCGTGTCTCTCAAGCGACTACTGTATACTTATACCTCCATGGTCGTCGCCACCACTGGAGACACTAGGTATATTGTCACTAGTCATTTCCAGCCATCCCTAATAGGGTTCCATGTTAAAGTACATGTGCACTTGGATTGGTTCCTATTAATTTGACAAATGTCCCTAGTAACTCTGAGACCGTGGCGATGCATTATATACCTCAACACAGTGGCCGCGCTGCCGGTCCTTCAGACTCAACGCAAGTGCACGGGGTTACGCCCCCCAAACGCCAAACGAGTACCTCTTTACAAAACAATACCACTGCCATCGTGACGTCACGGTGGACCGTTCAGGTGTGGAAATAGCCACACTGTTACAAAGAGCATGTTGTCTTGGGCTTTTCCCGTGGCAAATCAAAATTATTAAACATTTTCGGTTTTCTCTTACTTTATACTCTGTTCACACTTAACTGGTCAGAAATTCATGGAGATGTATGCTGTATATATTCAAAGCACAAAGCGTCATCTGAATATCCTCTATGCACAGTGCACACCACAAGTTCGAGATAGGCTCCGTTTTGGCTGAGGCACAGCTCTGCCCTCCATCTCAACTCACCAAGCTGCTTACGGGTACCTGTCGGCGGGGATGGTCCGCACTGCAGCTCCCACGGCTGTCTTTAGTTGCTTCCTGGTCTGGAGGTAAATTATTATAAAGCAACAATAACTATTTTAGTAACCTCCACAGGAAGTTTTAAAGTGGGCTCAAATCCGGATGCTGCCCTCGCTAAAACACTGCCCCAGAAACCACTTGCAAAATGCGACCGTGCCCTCAATGTTGTTTTAAAATAGCTGCTGTCTGGTTCAGAGCTTGTATGGAAAGAAATATAGATCATCATTAGGATCCGTTTGGCTGCAGTGATCTGTAAAATGTCTTTGAACTGCCATTTTGATGATTGATTTGGTCACATGGTAGAATTCCACAATTTTAGTCCTATATGTTTGTTTCTGTAAAGTCGCGTGATTACAAATGAAATGTAATCTGCTTAAATCCGCCACATCACGTGCTTTGAATTCCGTACAATAAGTTTCATGTTTATTTTACCGTTACCTCCATATTAAAAATATATGTGTCAACCGAACTGCTCAAAACTACCTCAGGTAACTTTGGTCACTAAACTATTGCTAGCTGACGTCAAGACCAATCAGGGAGCAGAATTCTCAATTACGTAAATATAATTAATCATTTGAAATCCTGATAATTCAGAGTAATATACATTAGCCGTTTTCACGATAGGTTATTGCGCTGAAAAGGTTCTGAATCTTTCTGAAATGTTTGAAAATGTTTTGGTGTGCAGTTTTTAGTATATTTATTAAATCCTTGATGACACAATTTTAGCATACGATTCTTGCCTCGAAATGTCGCTCAGAATTTCGTAATATGTTGGTAAGAATATATGTTACATGTATGTTACATACATGTAACATATATTCTTACCAAATTACTTTTCGATATATGTTACAAAATTGCGGTTCGGTGGTAATAAGCAAGATAATTATTTATATGTTAGTTGTGATGCCAGATCTCCAACGACTGAAATTTGTCAAAAGATTCCGAAACATCACGTGGCCTGACACGCTATTGGCTGCCCAACGGACCAGGGGCGGTTCTCCCATGTAGGCAAGGTATGCAATGCCTACCCAGTTCGGCAGCCTTCTCCTGATACCAATATTTATCTCCCTTCTTTTCATTTTTTAAAATATGTGGTTTATATGATTCTCTGCAATCAGAATAGGCCTATTTTGGAGAAAATTTTCCAAATTTTCCAATAAAATTTTATTTGAAACCATACATTAAAGGGACACTGTCCACTCAAAGTAAAATTTGATATGTTAAAGAACAGCCGAATTTGATAAGCACCATACAGTCCGTTTTTTGAAATTCGCGCCCAGTCGCCCAATATCGCCGTTCAAAGTTCAGTTTTCTTCCAGCCAATGAGGTTGACGAGCCGCCACCACTGAACGTACCAAAATCCATTAATTGCAGCCTTGTTGCAACTATGGAAATTAGTGAAAATTGTTTTCTCAAGCATTATACCCAAATTTGTTAATGTCAGAACATTCATGTTCTATTTGCCTGATTTAAGCTCAATAATAGTCATGAAGGAAACATTTGTTACGATGAAGGAAAGATTTGCTCCGAAAGTTTCTTTTTTTAACTTTTACGAAGGGATTTTGATTTCTCAGCATTGATGAAGTTTTTATCGCCGAAGTTTTTCTTAGTAGTGATTGGTCCTCCCATTCCGGAAGATACCAAATGGAAAGGGAAGTCTGTTCACGTTTTCCCATGGGCATACACGACTTCAAAATAGCGGCAGAAGCGGTAGATTCTCAGGTTAACTAGGAACACAATGTATAAGCGCAATCGGCGTCTCATCCAATTGCAATAGCGTCAGCTGAACGGTGGTCCAGTTGATATGCCCCTTCTCTGTGATTACAGGTTAAACTTGAGCAAACGCTCCATATGTAGTAAGTGGTGTGTATAATCGTAAACAGTTCTTAGATTCTAAAAGTAATGAAATTAATTGATGTTTTTGTTATTTGACGCGTTGTGGATAAGAGCTTTAATGGCAATTAAAAATCATAAGTAGGTCCTTAGCTCTTGTTTAAGCCTGTTTTTGCAATATCATCCGGAAGAGGCAGTGTCCCTTTAAGCACAAATGTAAGAAAAATCTTGTCTAAGCTTGCCTACCTCGTCCGACTAGATTCTCGACCAGCCTGTGTATGAATCTATGTGGTCCTGCTGGTAGATAGTAGCTGTAAGGTAGGCAAATAGACTAGAAAATCGAGAAGAACACACCTTCTTCAAGCGCAATAACTTAAAAAATAAATATGGCTCCAATACCAATTGTTAGTTAAGGCTCGTGCTAGCTTGCTGCATAGGGGTTTAATTATTATTTCGAAAAACACTTTTTGAATGAGTCTTCATCCTAGAAAAACGACTGTATTTCCGTGCTGCAACCACAGGCGTGTTTTTAAATGTAATGTTGAGATAAGTAAAAGCCAGTGATTAGAATTTAGAGGTCAAGGGTTAGGTATAGGTTAGGTTTAGGGTTAGGGGTTTAGGTTAGGCTACGCGTTAGGTTCTACGTTAGGCTGAAGCTGTTAAAAAAATGCCAGATGCTGTTGCTTTTCAATGAAATTTACTTATCTCAACATTACATTTCAAAACACGCCAACCACAGCAGGAATCTGTGTCATCCCGTGGCTCAGTTCATGTGCCTTTTTGCGTAGGGAGCCTTCATCCCGAAGAAATTCGTTAAATTAGGAGTGCTTTACTGCTATGAGTGCTATAGCCAAGGACATGTAACAACGCTATAGCTATGTGTGGAAGATGGGTTGGTTGGAGTAAGAGATGGTTTGGAATCTGCAGCTTCTAGCAACCTATATTATGACGTATTATCGATGCGCCTATATTATGCAATATTATTGATATCAGATGTGATTATTATGATTATCGATGTTTTTATGATAATGTTGTCTTGCCTACCTAGTCTCAAGGGCCTAGCGCCGCCCCTGCAACGGACTCCTCCTCAGTTGACGCAATAATGGACTCGCCCAATGCAAAGGCCAGCGAATCGATTCTAGCACATCATTGCACAGTGCATGACCGACCTGTGATCCATGACGTTGTCAGATTGAGTAACTAGTATGACGGGATGCTCAGCTAAACGAATGGACTCGACTCTAGACGCATATATTCTTTAAAAACGGACAATTTTATATCATAAACTTGTGATGAGCTCAGTTCATGTTTACATCACTATTGAACAGTGATAATATCACCTAAGTCAGTAATTTATTTCTTGAAATATATAATATACTAAAACTTGCATGCAACAGCATTTATAACATTTCACAGAAAGATTCAAAATCTTTTCAGCGCAATAATCCTTCGTGAAAACGGCTATTATATTGAAAATGTGAAAAATGTTTTAAATCCATTTGCGTTCCATCAAATACATAAAAACAGTGGGTAGGTAACCCGCAACAGTTAATTATAACTTCGGAAGTCATCTACACATATACGTTACGTACCTAGGTGCTGCCTATATTGTGCTAGCTGAAGCTGACAACGATCGTTGGAACGAGTCGAACAATGTGACCGGACAAGACCTTTAAGCAACAGTTAACGGTCTTATGATAATACAGATCTGCCAAATAGGCAGGAATTGCATTAATCTATCTATCGCTTGTCTTATAATGCAGCGTACAATGCATAATCTCACATACATGCAACAGTGCTCGATCGTTTCAAATCAGCCAGTACCTTTCTCCTTCACCTTGCAAAAATGGCGAATCCCTTGCATGCGATCTGCGCTCTGATTGTCTTCTTATGATGCCCTCTGTTCAGATGCCGTGACCGGAAAGCCACTCAAGTCTCCGCCATCGCACGGAATGGGGACAGGGAGCCGATACTGTTCATGGACTGGGGCTTGGCGTGATTGATTCCCGTCTCGATCAGAAGAGAGCTCGCCTAGTGAGGCTCTCAGCCGGACGTGACTACGCAAATCGCAGCCTTCTCTCAGAGATCCAATCGAGTTTTACTGGATCGACGGGCGACAGAGTGTGTCATAAGGATTCGAGCGAAATGAAATTTAATAAACGACGGCCGCATGTCAACAATTTCGTTTTCTGAGTGAGGATTATTAATGTGGATATGGGTGCGCCTGTTGAAATTCGCATGGCGAAAATATAGCAGCGTAAGAAAACAGCGGACTACCCATACGGCCTTGCGCGCAGCTGGCTAATGTGTCAGATGCTCGAGAAACTGAGAGAGAAATGTGACGTTCATGTGAACAAAGTTATTTGTGGAATAGCAACAATGAGACCGAGCGGCCACGAGATAAAATAGATGAACCATTGTCTGAAAATATGAATGCTGTTCATTCTAAAACTGTTCGCAATGGCCAGCCGTAATAAAACTGACGACTGTTTACGAGACTTAACACGAAACTCATCATGGAGAACTTTTAGCTGAGCCTGACATACCGTACAAAGTGTTTCTAATATACAAAACTTTGTTAAATACGAGATGTTATAGGTCAGTATATTTCTGCTCTCATTAAGCTAACGGCCTATGACTCTGGTCACCCATGTGGAAACCTGACTAGAACCAATTCGTCGGCCATGAACAAGAAACAAGAAATAACTTTTGTGCAGCATAGATCAGGTAAAGCGGGAGAGTGAAATATATAACCTTTGAGGGTCTGACGGTACTACCCAGGTTACTGTGTTCTTATATTGGTGCGTTTTTACTTAGCTTTAACTGTAGTTTAAATGGTCCATCGTATGCATAGTGTTCTATTGCCCTGTTATGCATAGCAATGAAAGAAACAAGCCATCAACTTTTTTAATAAATTTAGTCCGAACTTTTCAAATTCATGACTTTTGAAGGACAGCTTAGTAAGCTGGGCTTGTTGTGCAAGCCTCAACCCCAACCATCCGATCGCGCAACTCCTGGAAGCCGGCAGAATTTTAAAGCGAAATTTGTACGTGCCCAGCATACCTGGACACAGTTCGTTGAAGCCCGCCCCACACGGGTGCGATTTTCACGCGTTGCATTGCGTTCCGTCATGTCTCGATGCGTCTCAATGGGCCTCAATGCGTGTTAATGCGCTTCTATGCGTTGCGATGCGTCAATGAATGACTCATTGACGCATCGCAACGCGTTGAGACGGATTGAGACCCATTGAGACGGATTGAGACCCATCGAGATGCATCGTGACGTGACGCAACGCAACGCAACGCAGCGCATGAAAAATGTACCCGTGAAGGGAGGGCCGCTGTCAAGGGACGCAGGCCATCCAAGTCAGGGGCAAATAGCGAGCGCCAAGGCGGCTTGAACCCGGGCTGCCATTACCGGGGAAAGGTCAGAAGCCCAGTGGTCTCCCGACTGAGCTACAGGGGTGGATATGAACCGCCAGTCATTAACAATGAACCAATTAAATCAAATGATCTCGTCTAGTAAATTTGAGGGCACATTCAACGATTGATGCAGTGGCGTAACCAGGGGGCGTAGGGGCTGAAGCTCCCTCCCTGCCTGAGAAAAAAAACACCCTTGGGCACCGCGATGCCGTTCTTGCAAAGAATTTGCCGGCGGCCGAAGGCGCCGTAACCATTCTCGGGAGGCCACCAGGGTGCCCTTGCGTCTACCGACAGCAACGTAACACCTTTGAAATAAACCCGGCACCCTCAGAAGACATCTAGCCGCCCTCACAACGCACTATGTCGCCCTCGGAAGTCCTTATGCCGCCCTCAGAGTGCATTATGCCGCTTTGGAAAGTATCATGCCGTCCTCTAAAAGCATCATGCCGCCCTCGGAAAGCATCATCTGCACTCGGAAAATATCTTGCCGCCCTCGGGAAGACATTTTTCTTCCCTCAAAGTGCATTATGCTGCACTTGGAAGATGTTTTGTCGCCCTTGGAAAGCAACTTGCCGTCCTCAGACCACATTATGCTGCCCTCATAGTGCCTCGGAAGGCATCCTGCCGCCCTCAGAAATGACATTATTACCGCACTCAGAGCGCATTATATCGTTCCATTGGAAGGCATCATGCCGCCCCTCCTCGGAAGACATATTGCCGCCCTCGGAAGAACATACTGCCGCCCTCGAAACCGCACCTTGCAGAAGTCAGAACGCATTATGCCGCCCTTGTTAGGCATCATGCCGCCCTCGAAAAGTATTTTGCCGTCATCAGAAGACGTCTTGCTGCCTTTGGAATGTATCACACCGCCCCTCAATGGCCTCTTGCCCCGGACCCGAAGGCGATGCTGGTGTCCCGGCACACCTCAGAATGATCGGTACACGCCGCCTATAGCTTCCTCTTGACGGCGACCGGGGACAATCCGTGAGATTCGAAACTAATAGCAACGCTTTTAACCCCTCCCTATCAGCGGAGTAGCCAAAGGGCTGGATGAGAATACCCTGGATTGGCACTCTCTGTCGGCGCCTTTGATGTAGGAGACCACTGGCGGCCGCCTAGCGGTCGAAGCGCGAAAGGCTTCGGCATACAGGAGAGCTCGCCATACTCAATCAGGCCGAACACGTCCCAGTCCTCGTTATCTTCCGAATCCAATAACCGCAGCGAGAAACCGCGCAAGGCAGGCAATAGAAGCTTTTCTTGAGAACGATCAATTCCGTAGCATACAGAATTTCGAATAAAAGTCCAATATTGGTCAGGTCACAGCCAGGGCAGGGTAAAAACAAGGTATTTTAGGTTTGATGCGTCATAAATTTCCTCCAAAGCCTTAGATCAAAAACCTCTTTTCAACACAAATTGCTCTTAAAGGTATGATAAACAAATACCTCAAAGGTATGGTATGAACAAATAGGTACTCAGCATTGTTGGATCCCATATTTGAAATGACATTAAGTTTCCCGATCATCAGCTATACAGCCACCAACTTCAGAACTGTAATCAACACTGTGTTATTGTGATTTAAGCATGCCAATTAGACTGTTGTGATGCTTATCATATTATTCAATGCTAATTACATTTATTCGGTGCTAGCTGAGGTGCTCTGATCATGTTAATTGCAGGTCCAGATACTTACCGTGGTAGGCTATAATGGAATAAATTTCATTTGCAATGGAAACTTCTATTTGATTTAAAGCGGCTGGCCCACCGCTGCCCACGCGGCACCGTGACCGAACAACCCAAAGTCTTATACTGCCTTGAACCCAAAGCGTCGGCGGCACACAGACACGACCTTCAGATAAGAGGTGCAAAATTTCCCAAATTGTGAGTCATAGCCCGGTAACGGCCACGAAAAGAGCTGGCAAACACACAGCTGTTGACAGGGCACTGCAGTGCTAGCCCTATGGCGCTGACGGCCAATCGCAGCTCTGTTAACGGCCGTCACGTCTTCTAACGGTAACCGGAACGTAATATGGCTCCAAATGGACTGCAACCGGCAGGTCTATGGCACGGCGCCGCGAAGTTAAATGGTGGACAGAAATCGCGAGACGCGGTGGGGCAGTGGCCGTTCAGATAGACACAGCTGGTGATGGCGCGGCGGCGGCGCATGGCGACTGCGATGTGGAGCTGCTGGCGACGTGGATTTTCTGGCAATATGCACGGTGATATGGATGCCACTGTTTATGCTGCCGCAAAGGAAATACAGGAAACAAACAAAACAAACACAAAAAACGTTGTGTTTGGTTTCGCTGGAGGAGCAGTCCTCATCCGGCCGACAATCACAAGGTCGTAACTTTAAATGAAATCGCTCGGGGGGGGGGGCTCTAATGTAATTTTATAGATTTGAAATCAGTCAGTTCCTTTCCATGTAAAGCGCCATAGGCCTAATGTTAAAATTTGAAATCATTGGCGGGGCTCGGGCACTCCCCAGGAGATATTAAGTTCCACCCCTGCCGACAATGTCGTTTCAGCGCAGGCTGCAAGTCGGCATCATCTGCGGAGCGCACGGCGCTCGTAGCGCCGCCACGTAGAGGTTATAAGAACTTGCTACAGATATCGTGGCTAATGTAGGAATAAATTTAACGATTTTCACCGTGAATCAAACCGATTCCCAAATATATATATATATATATAATATATATATATATATTATATATTAATTATATATATTATATATATATATATATATATATATATATATAATTATTTGGAATCAGTTTTGATGTCACGGTGAAAATGGTGAACATTGTATAGTATGTATGTATAATTATATTGATGTATGTATGTATAGGGGGGGGGGGGGGTGTAATGTTATTATATATTATTATATATATATATATATAATATATATATATATATATATATATATTATATATATATAAGCTAACGCTCAATCCATCCACACAATTGTATCCGTCTTCGCTAATATAGCACAGAATCCAGATCATGCTATCCGAACCACCCGGTGCCGGAGGAATAGAGCTGCTCTCTTGAGTGGCAATAAAGAAGATTGTAATGTCAGCGAGTCTAGTGCACAGAGTGGGAAAGCTTTCTCCGAGGCAACTGACTATCACCTTAAAGTTCATTTAGTGTGTTTAATTAAACAGCAGAACTCCGTACATTGCTGGGATTCTTCTCACTGAGCCAGTTAAGTTGAAATTTAGCATCCCCGCTCGCAGAGCAGAGCAGGTACACTCAGATAAAATTGTGATCCATTAAGACAAAGTTTCTGCATATTTAGCAAAAATACATAGGACTAGATAGGACAGCTGGGGCACGAGAGGGCGTGATGGCGGCCGCCATCTTGGAACAGTCCTCGAAACTGCTGTCGCCGTTGTTGACAGTGGATGGAGGTGGGTGTCTGAGGCGTGCGTGGGCAGTGGCAGACCCAGAGGGGGAGGGGGCAGGGAGCCATGCCCCTTTGGACCTCGAACTTGAGGGGGCACTCTGGTCGCCTAAGGGAGCACTCTGGCCGCCTGAGGGCGCTCCTTGGCCGCCTGAGGGGGCACTCTGATCACCTGAGGGGGTCCTCTTGCCTCCTGAGGTGGCACTCTGGCCGCCTGGGGCACTCTGGCTATCTAAAGGGGCCCTCTTGCCGCCTGAGGGGCACCCTGGAGTCTTAGGGGCACCCTGGAGTCTTAGGGGCACCCTGGAGTCTTAGGGGCACCATGGCCGCCTGAGGGGGCACTCTGGCCGGCTGAGGGGACCCTCTGTTGACCTGAGGGGACCTATGGCCGTCTGAGGGGCACTGAGGGGCACCCTTGGAGCCTTAGGACCACCTATGTCCGCCTGAGGGGGGCACTCTGGCCACCTGATGGCACTCTAGCCACCTGAGGGCAAACTCTAGCCCCTGAGAGGTCACTCTGGCGGCTGGTGGACACTCTGTTGACCTGAGAAGACCTCTGTTAGCCTGAGGGGGCACTTTTTTGCAGGTAAAACAAATACTGAAATAGGGGCACCCTTAAAATATAGTGGACCAAATCCGTCGAGTTTTACGATTTGGATATAGGTAAGGGCACCACTGCAATTGAAAGCCCCCTTCTCGAAGATTTTCTGGATCCGTGCACTGACGGATCTAAACGTCCTGCAATTATTACTTCCCCCCCAAAAAAAAGCCACACGTATAGTCTTGACTGGTTGACGACGCGCTCTATACCCTCCCCCTTTCTCCCGTTAAAAATTATCGCTCGATGGCTGGATGAGCCGCTACCACCCTCCGGTCAGCAGACTTTTTTACAGACGGCTGATCGGCCGCTTACATTACCGCCCTCCCCCACTCTCCGAACCTCATCGCTCAAACGTCTTGGACAAAACGCATTGGACTTTAGCCTCCCACCAAAACGCTAGATTTCCGACCCTGCATTCATGTACTTCGCTAGATAGTTATACCATGCTACGTTTAAAAGGGACACTGCCGAACCTTCCAAAAAAGTTATCAAAATTGTACGCCGTTTGTGGTGAAAATATGAAGTAATGCTGCTAAGAACACGATTATACATTATGGTTTCTTCACAAAAAAAAATGCCTCATTTCATAAACAAATACGTTTTTCAATATTTGGGCTTGATGAGTCATATGGAAGGAATTTCGGGAATAAGAGAAAACCTTGACGCTGCCCATATGTATAACTAATGTATGGCTAATGTGTGGCCAAATGTAAACAAGTCGACTATCATCAACATTTAGTAAAAAGTGACGACGTCATCGGCTCAGAATCCCCGTTCAAATACACTGGGGACTGGGGATTTTACAGATGTCAAAATCAAACTAAAATTTATTTGTGATTCGACCTCGTTGGTTGTTTTAACTTATACTATTCATAGTTGTAATGCCTAGCACGGATAATGACTATCTCAACTCAAAGCAGTGTCCCTTTAATTACTACCTTAGATTCGGTAGAACATCCCCGATATCTTCTCATTCCTCCGAAATTCGGTAGTATATTCACTTTTTCGTCATCAATCCCACACGTGCCGTCTTCCCTGCCCGCAGCGCCGCGGCGCGCTTAGGCGAGTCTACATTATAAACTGTTCCAATATGGCGGCCGGCTTTACGCACTATCGAGCGGACCACTCCATTGGGCTGTCCTATCTAGTCTATATATCTATGATATTTAGCCAGATAAAGTGTGATGAACTTGACAAAAGTCTCCATTTGTCAAAAGAAATACCGGAAAACGGGCTGTCATCTGGTGATTTCCGGCCGGGAGTCGGCGGGGCGGCTCACCAATGCATCACTAACGGTGCAGGGTGGGGTCGGGGGCGGAGGCGGAGGTAGGGGTGGGAACGGAGCTGGCCGGACCGGCGGGGGCGGGTGAAGAGACCTCGACCATCTACGCTGGGAAGTCGTCCAGGCGGCGCAGAACGCACTGACCGGGTGCCAAACATCGCTTATCGCTCCTATTGATGAATCACTCTGGCTCCATCTGCGCCGGGCCGACCGGGAGCATCGTCAGCGGTCTGCCAACGACTTACCGTCGGATTCCTCTTAAGAAGATCACTACCCTGCTCATTATATGATCGTTTATGTGGCGTATATTAATCCGTTCGCAGCTTGGTGCCTGCGTTATGAGTGCGTCTCTTGCGATCGTCCTCATCGTTCAGCGCAATAGACAAGCGCTTGCCTGTTACTTTTCGGTGTGACTTACGTGATGGATAAGACTAGTGGCACTTTTTATAATCTGAGCTATGTAATTTCAGCTGCTCTTACTAGATGAAACATATTTGTTTAGAAAATGAATATGTTTGTTGATTCAATAACAAAAGCGATATAAAACACAGAGTTGATAAGTATTGCAACTACAACATGTTTTAATTATATAATTTGCATAGTGACCTTAACCTCGTATTAAAGAAAATCAAATAGTAATTAACATTTATGTATTAATATTTCGGCCACAGGCCTTTTTCAAAACAAAATGCAAATGATATTTTTAACAACAATCATGTACCTCGCAGCAGCTTTGAACAATTTACGTGGTGTCTTAATTATCACATATCATTCAAGTTGTTTTGTCTAAAAATATCAACAAAATAAGAACATGCATGCTAACTATTATGATCAAGGAATAAGATCTCGCACACCACTTTAAAGCATTGCTGCTTCTTTGCAAATTGTTCGACATTTTGGTATAAAAATGTATCTGTACTTTTATGAGCTAAATGGTGAAAAAATTAAACTAAAGGGATAGTGCCACCTCCGAAGGATTTTTTAAAAGCAACTTTAATGAATGGTGGGAATGAATTAACAATCATGTATGCTCTTGCTCAAACTTGCCCTAAAGCAATGTAGGTATCCCCAATTTTTGTTCCGACTCCAAAACATTGGTCTCAGCTGTGCTCAGCACTAAATTCAAGATGGCTGCTCTCAACCTGTTTGTGCTGTAAAATTGGTGCAGCACTTACGTGTCCAGGAAGTAGCGCGCCCAAAGCCGAAGCGTACAAATTCGCCGAAACTTGACCTTGAAAAGTCTATCTGTGGTATATGATGACGTCACTTATTTCTACGGCCCAAAGTCGAGCCATGCCATTCTTGCTGTTTTATTATGAAAAGAGCCTTAGGTTGGTAACAATATAATTAATAATTTGCATACGCATTTTGATTTTAAATATTACTGACTCAGTGGTGATGTTGGGTTTGCAATATTCAAAAGAAAATCATAGTCCGCTATGAAGTGATTCAAAATAATGAGGAGGCGACTCAAATTTTACGAATCATTGCCTTTCATTGAAGGTGCAAATATATTTGTATCTGAAGGGGGAGTTTCGGGAACCAGACTTTGCAAGTGAAATCGGACTCACTTAATTTACCGTACACACCAACAACTATATTGACCCGCGAGGTGGTACTATCCCTTTAATGTAAAAATACATGCAAGATAGTGCCGTGATCAATAACGTAGCCGCAACACTACAACATACTGTAAAGCTGTAACAGAAGTCTTCGATAACTGACAAATATAAATTAATATTATTGCGACTGCATGCTAAAAAGGAACGGCAAAAAACGCAACAACTAAAAATGGTGGAAAAGATAATCTCGACTCTCTACACTTGCCGTAAGCAAATACATGTCATCCAAGACGAACGCACGAGAGCAAACGGAAACACTTAGTTTCCGTTTGCTCGGAAACGGAAACATTTAGTTGGTCGCTGTTTTTTGTTGTGTTTTTTATCTGTCTTCGTCGCCCTTTGGCGTGAGTGGCTCGCACCGCGCCTGGCTGGGTTGAATATTGATGGCCTCCCCGACAGGAAGCAGCAACGGCATCATCGCACGTCCATCGTTTTCAGAGCACCACTAGAGGAAATAGACATGTGAAGAGGTAGGTGATAGAGGAATCATGTTTATAATTTGTACTTCATTCATACAAGTAACAGAGAGAAATGTGCATGATACAGAAAATGTTATCACACCGATGGAGATACAACATTATATATTACTGCATGAGGCGGGAGGCCAGTGTAATTACATTTTCTAGACCCATGGCCAAGTGCTTACTTGATTTTTAACAAGGCCGAGGACCGATATAAAAAGTCAAAAAAGCGCAAAGGTCTTGAAAATTGATGCCGGCCGAGTGTGGTATGATTTTTACTATATGTCACGTACGTTATTCAATGTTTGTTCTCCATATATGCTCAATCATGAGTTGGTCCTTACTAGAGTGGAAAATGTCAAATTTGTATTTATGCTTTGACTTCGATGAAATTGAAGAAGCCTTGGAAGCAAAACCGACAAAGCTTTACAAATTTCAGTCAGGTTTTTATCACACACAGTTTTCACGCGCTCTGGTAAAAAAAAATGTTTATAAACCCTAAGACATACTTAACCCGCGCCCGCTGGGGTGGGTCATCATCTACCCTCCTCCCAGATTTTCCCAATAGCTAAAAAACAATGACAGGTATCAACGTTCAATTTTCAGTGCCTTTTTACAACAACTCTACGTCTGCTCAGAAATTTTTGATGAAATTGATGCAACACTTTGGGGGATAGTGACGTTTTTAAGATGTCATGTCACGCCATTTTCGGTAAAAACGATGCATGTTTGAAAAATCGTAGAAAGTAGAGTTTTGAAGCAAATGACAAACACAAAGCAGTAAAGGAAAAAATGACATTGTCTTAAGCATAGCTGACTCGTACTTTCAACATTTGGAGCTGTGTACCCCTAAAAATAAAATATAACTTATTTTGTTCAGACAATTTCGCACAAAAAAAAACTTTTTAAGAATATTCCAAACAAACGGAATATATTTGAGAAGAATACGTATGAAGGACACGTAAACCAAGTTGCAAAGCAATATCTTTATTTTCGACTTAATTATGGCTCCCAACTATAAGTATCTCATGATGTATTTTTGCAAATACTTTTTGGACTTTTTAAAAAATATAGACAAATGAATGTCTCAGCTGTATTTCTGAGACAAAACTGTTTTTGCATTGCTCATTTTCACAATTTGACCTTTTATCACCTGACTTTGATATTTGATGGTGACAGGTTGTGAAGAAAATGGCCTCTACTATCGAATTATATGTGCAAAACAACCCACAAAACATGTGTTGCATGACTTTCGTAAACCTCTTGCCAACAGTGACCTTTTGTAACCCAATCTCGACCTTGACCTTTGCTTTCAATTGCACTTTTTTAATGCATGAGATTCATCATAACCTTGAGAGCGTTTTGTGCAAAAACAGTATCAATCTAAGACTTTGCATGGAAAATATGGGCTAAAAACTAAATTATCTCCATTTTGACCTTTTACCGGACCGTGACCTGAAATGTTACCATATTCCGAAAATGTCGCGTATGCTTTGGATGCGTATCATTGAGAGCTTTTGATTGCCGTCTCACTGCAGCGTCTCACTGCAGTTATCGGTTCGGAAGATAACGAGGGAAGCATAATCTGCCTCCCCCCCCCCCCAGCGGGGCTCATTCGGCGGGAGATCCTAGCGGGGCGCAAGTCAAATATTATTTTAATAGAATGATTAACCGGGAGTTAGACTAAAAAATATTGTCCAGCTATTGTATTTTTCACAGAACTATCATTATCGTTTGTTGCTGCTATATCTTCAGTCCACGGATGATTGGTTCTAGCGTATCCCGTTTTCAGAATAGCAGCTTCCTAATTTCAAACATATCGGTTTCAAATGCTAAGGCTAACCAAATCCAGTTTTGTCATTCAGTACTAAAATGCTGTTCTAATTTTACTTTTGATTGGTCCAACAATCGATCGTTCTCAGAATGTCAGAGCAGCACTTCACCATCCAGCTATCAGCGGACGAAGAGGAGCAGCCAATCAGAGGGTAAGTACTCAGATAGAGATGGCAAAAGTTGATATTTTGGAAACCCAGACCCAACCCGGTCCCAAAATCTGGCAAATGGACCCAGTTATACCCGGTGCAAACAAGTTTGGACCTGGTGTACCCAACTAGCAAAATGTTGTCTCGCAACCAATATTGACAAATCTGCAACCTACAGTTGGTGCAAGTAAACTAACTTTTGTAGTTGCAAATAAATACAGTTCAGATTGGCCAATAACAAAAAAGAAACATGCATATCAGGGTTCCTACTTAAGTAAAACTAGCACAAACATAGGTAAGTTGGACCCAGTCTGTACCCGATATCATTTGGCGGGACTAAGTCTGGGACCAAGCATATATATATATACTATAATATATAAACTTATTATATGATTATATATTAGAAAATCTGCAGCAAGCTATTTTAAAACTCATTCAGGTGTGACACCACAAAAACCCATCTCTGGTCCAGCCTCTAGAGGGTGCAGCTAATTCTAGCGCAACTGGCGCGAAATTGGCGCATCTGGAGCCGGCACCAGCTGGTGTCGGCGTCACCAGCGGTGCGTCGGTGGCGACGGCGGCAGCAGCTGGAGCGGTGATATAACCGTCTGTCCAGCCGTGGCCGGCCGTGGACGGTCGGCTGCGGGACACGGAGAGCAACGTAGACGGGCAGCGGAGGGCTAATATAAAGAGTGGGAAGATGGAAGAAGAAGAATAAGAGGTGATGGACGGTGTCCGAGACACAGTACCGGGTGCCGGTGGCTGAGACACAGTCCTGGGTGCCGGTGGCTGAGACACAGACACAGTCCCGGGTGACCGGTGACTGAGACACAGTCCCGGGAGCCGGTGGCTGAGACACAGTCCCGGGTGCTGGTGACTGAGACACAGTCCCCGATGCGCGGTGGCTGAGACAGTTCCTGGTGGGCCGGTGGCTGAGACACAGTCCCGGGTGCCGTTGGCTGAGACACAGTACCTGGGTGGGGCCGTTGTGGCTGAGACAACAGTCGCGCGGATGCGCGGTGGGCTGAGAACAGCATGTCCCGGTGCTGGTGGCTGAGACACAGTCCCGGGTGTCTGGTGGGACTGATGACACGTCGGCTGGGTGCTGGTGGCTGAAACAAGCAGTCGGCCGGGAGTCCGGTGGCTGAGCTCGTCCGCGGGAGGGCCGGTGGCTGAGACAACAGTCGCGGGAGCGCGGTGGGCTTGAGACACAGTCCGCGGGAGCCGGTGGCTGAGACACAGTCCCGAGGTGCCGGTGGCTGAGAACAACAGTCGCGGCGGATGCCGGTGGTCCTGAGACACACGTCCGGGTGCCGGTGTGCTGAGCCAGCAGTCGCTGTCCGCGGGTGGCCGGTTGGCTGAGACACAGTCCTGGGTGCCTGGTGGCTGAATGACACAGTCCGGCGGGTGGGGCCGGTGGGCTCGAGAACACAGTCGGCGGGTGCTTTGTGGGCTGAGTCAGCAGTCGCCGGGTGCCCGGTGGCTGAGCACACAGTGCGCTGGGTGGCCGGTGCTGAGAGCACAGTCCCGGGTTGCCGGTGGCCTGAGACACAGTACCTGGGTGCCCGGTGGCTGAGAGCACAGTCGCAGGTGGCCGTGGCTGATGATAACAGTACCGGTGCCGTGGGCTGAGAGCATCAGTCCCGGGACCAGTCCGCGAGACACAGTCCCGGGTGCCGGTGGGCTGAGCACAGTCCCTGTGGTGCCGGTGGTATGAGACAACCAGTTCCGGGTGCGCGTGAGCTGAGAGCAAGCAGTCCCGCGGGTGGCGGTGGCTGAGACACATTGTTCCCCCGGGTGCCGGTGGCTGAGACACAGTCGCGGGTGCCGGTGGGCTGAGCAAGCAATTTTTTTTTTCCCCCCCTTTTTCCTTCCCCCCCCTTTTTTTCCTTTTTCTTTTTTTTTTTCCCTCTTTCCTTCCCCCCCTTCCGTCCGGGTGCGCGGTGGCTGTAGACACAGTCCCGGGTGCCGGTGGCTGAGACAGGCAGTCGCTGGGTGGCCGGTGGCTGAAGACACAGTCGCCGGGTGCCGTGTGGCTGAGCCCAGTACCGGGTGCGGTGGCTGAGAGCACAGTCGCAAGGTGCCGGTGGCTGATGATACGTCCCGGGTTGTCGGTGGCTGAGACACAGTCCCGAGAACACCAGTCCGCAGGTGCGCGTGGCTGAGACACAGTCCGGGTGCGGTGCGCTGAGAGCAGCAGTCCCGGGTGCCGGTGGCTGAGACACAGTCCCGGGTGCCGGTGGTTGAGACACAGTCCCGGGAGCCGGTGGCTGAGACACAGTCCCAGGTGCCGGTGGCTGAGACACAGTCCCGGGTGGCGGTGGCTGAGACACAGTCCAGGGTGACGGTGGCTGAGACACAGTCCAGGGTGGCGGTGGCTGAGACACAGTCCCGGGAGCCGGTGGCTGAGACACAGTCCCGGGTGCCGGTGGCTGAGACAGCAGTCCCGGGTGGGCCGGTGGCTGAGAAGCAAGTCCAGGGTGACGGTGGCTGAGACAGCAAGTCCGCGGGTGTGCCGGTGGCTGAGGAGCAACAGTCCGGTGCCGGTGGCTGAGACACAGTCCTGGGTGCCGGTGGCTGAGACACAGTCCCGGGTGCCGGTGGCTGAGACACAGTACCGGGTGCCGGTGGCTGAGACACAGTACCTGGATGCCGGTGGCTGAGACACAGTCGCCGGGTGCTGGTGGCTGAGATACAGTACCGGGTGCCGGTGGCTGAGACACAGTCCCGGGTGTCGGTGGCTGAGACACAGTCCCGGGTGCCGGTGGCTGAGACACAGTCCCGGGAGCCGGTGGCTGAGACACAGTCCCGGGTGTCGGTGGTTGAGACACAGTCCGGCCGGTGCCGGTGGCTGAGAGCACAGTCCAGGTGGCCGGTGGCTGAGACAAACAGTCCAGGGTGACGGTGGCTTTTTTAGAGCACAGTCCGCCGGGTGCCGGTGCTGAGACACAGTCCCGGGTGCCGGTGGCTGAGACACAGTCCCGGGAGCCGGTGGCTGAGACACAGTCCCGGATGCCGGTGGCTAAGACACAGTCCACGGTGACGGTGGCTGAGACACAGTCCCGGGTGCCGGTGGCTGAGACGCAGTCCCGGGTGCCGGTGGCTGAGACACAGTAAATGATTACGGACAGAACGGACAGTAGTGCTCCCCGAAGCAGTGGCACAGTTTCATTCACTGTGCGTCAATTTGTATAATTGTGTTTGTATCAAAATTTGGCATTTGCAATGCAACGTTCAGATAAAATTAAATGTACAACCTTGATCACCAGAAAATTACTACAAATAAGATTGTATAATGGTAAATAGCCTATCACCGTTATAAAATCATCTTTTCTTCCAAACAGGAAATGGAGATGGGAAGTAGATTCCAGCATGAAGCAACACAAGCCTGATTTGTATTGTTTCCTTTGAAAGTCGCATTATTCAGTCCCATTCATCACCCATTATGCAGCAAATCCAGACATTTCAACAACAATAATCACCAGAAACGAGCCCTGTTCGCTCGCTCGACCGCCCAACCGAGTCCTGGGCTTTTAGTGAAGTGCCTAGTGCCGCATTTGGCCGCAGACATATTTCCTGCTTCAGTTTGACGTTCGAACGACCCCGGATCCCTTAGCAGCCCTCATAGTCGGGTTGAGAGCTTCGGAAGCTCCGTCTGGTAAAAGGGGCACAATGCGAGGCCAATGAGACTCCGGAATTTCTCAGACAATTGGGGGAGCTGGGCTGTGTTTGCTCTTTGAGCGGGAGATGCAGGCGCCGTAACACTGTAGTGAGCTGGCACTGGCCGTCCACGCAGTGGCATGCTTGAGCAGGCTTCCCAGGAAGCGATTAGCGAATAAGCCAAAGCTCAGTTTCAGATCTTAGCGTTGCATTTTGGTGCAGTATCCAGTTCTGCTGATGGCACCTGCTCTCCAGGCAGCGACTGAGCCAGCGAGAGTATCCATAAGCTTTCGATGGGGCATTTGATCATTGGCGTCGCAATATTAGCCTTAACATGTTCATTATGAACATTGGCTCATTTGTGCCTATTGTGTTGTTGATATATTAATGGTGTTTATGGCATTTAGATTATAATGACTTACCACCAGACTTCGTATATCGATATTGAAAAGTTAGTTAAAAGATGTTCGTGGTAGAGGCGTGACAAAGAGTTCAAGCTGATGCTCGTCTCTGCGATTCATTTAAAAGCAGAGGGTTGTGAACTATTCACTGGCGATTTTGTAGCATATTGCACAACGCGCAATGCCGGACCTCTAGTGTGCATATGAAAGTAAAGCTTTCGTCAATCAATTTTTTTTTTAAATAATTGCTCGAACTATAAGTTATATATTTAGCAATGCTTGAAAAGGATTAGCAGGACTCTTCGTATTTTTTTTAGTATATATATATATATATATACGAAGACCATAATAATAATTGATCTATATATGTGTCGCTTCGTCTAATGTCCTTAGACAGGTAATTAAACGGAAGCTGCCAAGCGGCAAGCTTATCACCTGCACATGCAGGAATTTCGAATCATGTCTTTAAAGCATCTTTCACCCGATAGCTGTCCCCATTGATATTGTTTTGTTCCGTAGCGCGCCGATAAAGTAATGCAGGATTCATTGTCAGTCAGTCAGTCGCGATATCCGCTCTCAGTCAGACGAATGCCACTCGGCCATTGTAATGCAGCACCAAATCCCGGATGTTAGCTGTAGAGCTGCGGAAATCCATTCCATCCAGCGCTCATCACGATGCTGAGATGTAGTGCAGTGGTGCTTGTATAGGAACAATGATGATGTTTCTGGAGCGGTGATGCTTGTGGAGGAAACTTGATGCCAGAGAAAAAGCAATGATGCTAGTTGAAAGGAAATGATCACCTATTTTGTTTTAGCATCAACGTTTTAGGTTTCCGTTATGCTATAACATTATTTAATATAAATTTAAGAGTTAAATAAAATTATCTATCAGTTCAAAGTTGTAAGTTTGGAAAAAAGGAAGTACCTAGTGAGAGCTTGATGAAGATCACTGACAAGATTGTCCTTCCATACGTTCTTTATGTAATCAAGTCATAGAGCAAGAAATGAAGCAAGTGGCCCAAGACGCGTGGCAACGTCCCTGATTGGTCAATGAACACAAATTCGCCGACACTAAGCATGACCATCGTGGGTGGCCAAGTTGAGCTTCTGATTTAATTGCCAGTTTTGTATTGTTTATCGGGGTTTGGGGATGAAAATGTGTTATGTGTTTTTATGATGATTTAACCATAGTGTTGTATACAACCCGATGCAAAGTTTGCAAAACTTGTAATGTAGAAAATGTATGAAACAATTTCAAAACAAGTACAACTAGGCCACCATAGGGGGCCAAAGTAACCTCTAATTTGGATTTCGCTTGTTTATTCAATGGCTGTCAAAATGTATAGGATCGGCGTCATATCATCGAAGCAAACAGGCACAACATATAGTTTTCACTCCATTGGGTTAAGAAACAAGACGGGAAAAGCCCGCAGTTCAAGAAATCCAAAAGTAGCTTGGCAAACAGCTTGCAAGCACCGGTCATGTAAAGTGTAGAACGCTTATCAACCTTAACTTGAAATATATTTCGGTAGGAATATTTGCATGCAAAATGTGCTGATTTTGCAATATATAACTGTTGTCTCTTCTATCGATTTCAAGCCATTACTGTTTTATTTTAAAGGAAAGAAGCTGAGCTTTATGCCACTTTTAAGATGTTGACAGGTTAACTTTTATGTTGTTATTAAAATTTAACCATACGAGGTATCTTGAGCTGAAAAATATATGACATTTATTAAGACGATAGATAGATATCCGTCGAAAAATGGCATGTTTAATTTGTTCTTCTTCACGGCCATGAAAACTTCACGACAATGTATGACAGTATGCATGTAGTAACTCGGATACGAAAGCTTTTGCACACAATAGTGACGGACCTTGTTTAGGCATATCTAGGCAGACTGATTGTAACATAAACCACTGTTTCGATCGCTGTGATTGCATTTATGACAGTGGTTATATTTTTTGACAATGATTAGAGTTTGTTTGCGGCAGAATTTGCGGCATGGTATCATTACGGAGAAGGGATACACAAAAGGCGCCACTCCGACGCCTTTGACGACAGCATTCTGTAGAAGCCAGGATGGAAAAGACACGGCGTTAAGCTAGACGCTAGATGCTATTTGACCTGCTAGAGTCTATTTTGAATGGCACATATAGATATGTAAATCGGGTAACAATTAAACGTCACCTTAAAAACCCTTCTTTCCAACTGTTTCCCCTCATGTTCATCTTTTTGCCCTTTCTCGAGCCTATAACAACCTCATTCACAACTTCTTAAGTATTCCAACTTTAAATCCCTCATTTATCACTCAGTCTCTCATTTCTCACTTAAAAACCCTCATTTCACAGATTTCAACGTGTATAGGCAATGTAAGCGCCGGGCGGTGCAACTGGTTTGATGAC
>VOPJ01000309.1:0-36138 GCA_014673585.1 Semibalanus balanoides
TACCCTCCCCCCGCTCAACATTTTTTTAAAAAGAAATATGGCACTCATTGGATTGACACCCCTCCCCCCACAAAAAAACAAAAAACAAAAAACACACCGCTGGACACGGCTGTCGTCTCCTCCCAACCGTAACGCTGCCATTGGTCATGTTGGCCCCCTTTATCAGCCGTCTGCGGCCGCCAAGGCAGTGGGATTGGACCCGTGCAAAGATGGCTCGCTCACTAGCTCACCCCACTGACAGAGAGCAGCCATGACAGCATGTCAGCAATGCGCAGCTCCATCTCAGGCGCAGAGACAGCTCTGTACCTCAGACACACGCAGAATAGGCTGCACGCAGAATACAGATCAAGCCTGCCTCACCAGGACGTAGCTCTTCCTCGGACACGCAGAATAGGCTGCAGGCAGAATACAGATCAAGCCTGCCTCACCAGGACGTGGCTCTTCCTCGGACACGCAGATCGGGGCGTAGCTCTGTCCCGAGTGCTGTTCAGGGCGTAGCGCTACCTCGACCATACCGCTATCAAAGCGTACTCTAGCCAGGAAACAGATCAGGGCATAGTTCTGCCTCGAATGTAGATCAGAGCGTAGCTCTACCTGGGACACATATAAGCGCGTAGCTCTTCCTGAGAAGCAGACACGAGATAACACGTCTAACTGGTCAGCGAGCTGGGGCCCTCAAGTGATCCACTATTGGTCACCGGTGACCAATGAGCCCAGCTGTAAATCGCCAAACGACGCCGAGCCGCTCTAATTCGGAGCGGGCCGACGACCATTGGGTGAAACTCTGACGCCGCCCGCTGACGCCATGGAACGACGTCATACACTGTGTCGTGTCAAATCAAGAGACACTGGCCAGCATAATACACTGGTACCCAGCGTCGCCAGAGCCCAATACACTGGAGAGCGCTCTGCCATACCTGCAGCAGACACTGCCCGGGACAGCGGCAGATCCAGCCCAGGTCATCTGGGATTATCTGGGATAGCTGGGAACAGGTCACCGCTCCCGCCTGTTCCCAGGTCACTGATAAGTCCCGCTCTGTTTGCGCCGCAAAGCGTGTCGATTACCAGGCTAGAACGATGGAGAATACAATATATATATATATATATATATATATATATATATATATATATATATATATATATATAATATATATATTATATTATTATAGTAATATATTATGTGGAACACAAATACTCAAAACAGACCTCAGGATCGCATGCCACAAACACTTGGCACCAGTTGCGTTTCTGTATGTGTGGGTAGATATAGCAAAGGCCACCATCACGATCCCACCATGTATGTACGGTGGGGCTTTGCGAGGTCGATATTCGCGAGACAATGACCCTGCGTAACTGACAGATTGTGTTCGTTATTGGATCTTGGTCTGACTATTTCCTCATCGGTGACAATCCCACTGCGTAATCATTCGCCATTGCCTAGCATTTGTCTTAACATCCGTAGTGGTGGCGTCAATAATTAACTTGGGCTCTTGCTCGGGCTCGATGGCTTAATCCCAATGTGCCCGAACAGTGACCAAGTAAATTATTGTCTGGATGACTAGTATGCTACGCTGGTGTTGTTATATGAATCAACCAATAGGGACGTAATTAAGATAACAGCGACATACGTAGAAACGTCTGTTGAATATTAGCCGTTTTTACGATGAATTATTTTGCGCGAAATGTTTTAAAACATTTTAAATATTTTAAAATGTTTTAGTAGTAGCCGTTTTCACAATGGACTAATTTGCGACAAATTGTTTTTAACCCTCACCCTACGGTCCCGAAGGGCGAGGGTTAAAGCATTTTTTCACAAATTAGTCCATAGTGAAAGCGGCTACTACTAAAACATCCAAACATTTCCAAATGTTTTTAAAATATTTCGCACAAAGTGACCCATCGTGAAAAGGCTATTTTTTTAAGTTCATTAACGGCTAATGATTCGCTAGAAGAACAAGCGAAAGTCTGCAGATTATAATATTAAATTAAAAAAATGTTGAAAAATAGTTTGCCTCTCTATAGCTAGCTCTGTTTCATTTTGTTCGATAAAAAAAAATACTAGGTTACCATACCCATTACCAATAGCTAATGTAATTGTAAATATTTCCGCTCGTGTTATCATCAGTAAGTATTAGATAGTCCAGGCGCACATGGGACGCTAGAGGAAACCAGCAAGGTTGCCGTCACTCTCAGATCACAGTCTCCTTCACATAACAGTTGTGGCAGATCAATAGTCCAGAAGTCTAATCGGGTGCTGGAACGCCTGGGATTGTATCGACAGGCTTTTCTAACGACTGCAACTTTGAAGGTATTTTTGATGGCAAAATGTTTTCTGCTGTATTATGCTTGAAGGAGAAGTACAAATACTGTGAAAGGTTATTCAATGGGAAACAAAATGGTGCTTTCAGTTCTAGAGACAGAAGCGTCAACTCGTTTTTATAATTTATTGATAACTTGTATTGCTTTCATCTGCCAAGATGTTTCCATAGAACAGAATTTAGTTAGGTTTAAGAGGGTTGGTTGGTTAATAAGCTGTCTGCTGGTTGCGTTAGTGAATGCTAGGTGGAGTGGAATATATGCTTCGTTTGAGTTAGTTTATTTCTTAGGTTATCTGGTGGTGAGATAGATACTAGTCGTTTTCACGATGGCTTATTTTGCGCGAAATGTTTTAAAACATTTTAAAATGTTTTGAAATATTTTAGATGTAGCCGCTTTCACGATGGAGTAATTTGCGAAAAAATGTTGTAACCCTCGCCCTACAGCACCGTAGAGTGAAGGCTAAAACATTTATCGCAAGTTGGTCCATCGTGAAGACGGCTACTACTGAAATATTTTAAAACATTTTACAATGTTTTAAAATGTTTTAGTAGTAGCCGCTTTCACGATGGACTAATTGGCGAAACAATGTTTTAACCCTCGCCCTACAGTCCCATACGGCGAAGGGTTAAAACATTCCTCGCAAATTAGCCCATCGTGAAGACGGCTACCACTGAAACATTTTAAAACATTTTAAAATGGCTTTTAAAACATATTCGCGCAAAATAAGCCATCGTGAAAAAAGGCTAACTATCCTCAATTGTTAAGTTGGACCTGGTGAACATACTACGCCTCGGGTCACTGGAGTCAGATCTTGGGCGTGCTTGAACCGAATGGCTGTCTTGTGGCAACAGAGAGGTACTGCCATTGTAGCGTAGGTGAAAATCCTGAACGGGAGCTTTGACGATTATTTTTTCTATTTCCCGAAATTTGTTAATCTACCTCGTGTGACCGTTGACTTAGCCTAGGGTATATAATGGCTGGTGCCTGTTGGTTGACTGCTGCTGTAATGGTTGGCTCTATGCATACCTGTTATTGACTGAGTTGATTGACTTGTTGCAGGTGACCTGTTGTTGACGTGTTGTACTGAGACCTGTTGTTGAGCTGCTGGTTGGACTGCATGTGACCTGTTGTTGACTGTGGCTTGAACTGCAGTGACCTGTTGTTGGCTGTTGGTTGGACTGGTGACCTGTTGTTGACTGCTGGTTGGACTGCGGTGACATGTTGTTGACTGCTGGTTGAACTGGTGACCTGTTGTCATCACAATTGATCACGTCGATTGCTGTCACGTGACTCGCAATCAGCATTTACATCGTATTTGGTCTTTAAAATATTGAACACATCGTTTGTGTTGTATGTACCTGGTTAACAAGGAAGTTGCATTTTTAACATGTGATGTATGTCAGTTTGACAGCAATTTATATGTATTATTATTATTATTATTAACTTCTGCCTTACAAGCTGTGCTGAACCCTTTTGAGTGTAGTAATATTCTTATAGCATAAAATGCATTTCACAATGCAAATCGTGTAAGAATATGCATTTGCTGTGTCTTAAAGATGTATTTAAGCCTTAAAATTAATGTAATTAAGTCTGAAAATTAATGTTATAAAGATGTAATTAAGTCTGAAAATTAAGTCAGAAAATAAGTATAATTAGGTCAGAAAAAGTCTGAAAAAATAACATGTCACTCGACAAAACTTGAAGTGTAGCGTAGCCAAAACGGTATCATCAGCCCAGAAGCAACACCTAACTTGTTTCAGTTGAGATCACTCACAACAACCGCTTCCTAAGTCTGTGAACACCACTGTGAAAGTCACACATATTGCTGAAGCGAACCCACAACGCTGTCTCCTTTCCCCAAGCTCTAAACTTAACATGGAAAGTGAAGGCTTAACAGTCAGCCCATGCCCACACAAGGTTAACGGACATCTAAAGTAGCCGTAAGAATACACCGAGCTCGTAAATGGTTAGGAAAACAGCTAACACGAGAGAAGCTCTCGGAGGACGGGAACGGCACAACAAATAGTGATGTGGATGATCTTGTGTTGAGCAGAATGAGCTAGGAGACTGAATACTGATTAATGTTGATGTCAACTCGCGGTGGTGTAGAACACTAGATAAGCATGATCACTGATCAGGACAGATCATGCCGAAAATTTTCAAAGAATTTCAGACTTAATTACGTCTTTAAGATACACAAAGTGCATATTCATACACGATTTGCATTTTGTAATGCATCTTATGGTGTGAGAATATTCCTACATTCAAAAGAGTTGTCAGTTAGAGTTAGAGTTAGGAGCTTGGATGTTAGAAGTTAATAGGGATTATACGGGTAAATTGCTGTCAACCAGAATAATTGAGTTACATAGTAAACAAATACAACTTTCTTGTTAACCAGGAATGTACATAGAATACAAACCATGTGTTCAACATTTTAAAGGCCAAATACGATGTAAATGCTAATTGCGAGTCACGTGACAGCAATCGACGTGATCAATTATGATGACATCCAGGTCACCATCAAACCAAGCCAGTCAACAACAGGTCATTTTGCTGCAAGTCCAACCAGCCAGTACAACAGGCCACTGCAGTTCCAACCACAGTCAACCAACAGGTCACTGCAGTCCAACCGCAGCAGTCAACAAACAGGTCACCAGTCCAAACCAGGCAGTCAACCAACAGGTCACTGCGTCCCCAACCCAACAGTCAACAACAGGTCACTGCAGTCAACGCAGCAGTCAACAACAGGTCACGTGCGTCCAACGCAGCAGTCAACAACAGGTCCACTGCAGTCCAACCAACAGTGCAACAAACCAGTCAGCTTGCAGTCCAACCAACAGTCAACAACAGGTCACTGCAGTCCAAGCACACAGTCAACAACAAGGTTTACTGCAGTCCCCAGCAGCCAAACAACAATGTCAGGTCACTGCAGTCCCAACCAGCAGTCAAGCACAGGTCCACTGCAGTCCAACCAACAGTGAACAACAGGTCACTTGCAGTCCAACCAGCAGTCACAACAGGTCACTGCAGTCCAAACCAGCAGTTCAACAACAGGTCAGCTGCAGTCCAACCAACAGTGAACAATAGGTCAACCGCGAGTCCAACCAACAAGCAGCCAACAACAGGTCACTGCAGTCCAACCAGCAGTTCTTTAACAACAGGTCCATCTGCATGTTCAACCAGCAGTCCAACCAACAGGTCAGCTGCAGTCCAACCAACAGTGAACAAACAGGTCACCAAAGTCGCAACCAAGCAGTCAACAAACAGGTCACTGCAGCACCAACCAAACAAGTCCACCAAAACAGGTCACTGCAGTCCAACCAACAGTCAACAACAGGTCACTGCAGTCCACCAGCAGTCCACCAACAGGTCACTGTAGTCCAACCAGCAGTCAACAACAGGTCAGCTGCAGTCGCAACCAGCATCAACAAAAGGTCACTGCAGTCCAACGCAGCAGTCAACACAGGTCACTGTCAGTCCAAACCAACAGTGAACAACAGGTCACTGCAGTCCACCGACAGTGAACAACAGGTCATTGCAGTCCAACCAACAGTGGAACAACAGGTCACCAGTCCAACCAACAGTCAACAACAGGTCACTGCAGTCCAAACCAACTAGTGCAACAACAGGTCACTGGCAGCCCACAGCAACAGTCAACACAGGTCGTACCAGCAGTCACAACAGGTCACGTGATAGATCCAACAGCAGTCAACAACAGGTCACTGCAGTCCAACCAGCAGTCAACAACAGGTCACTGCAGTCCAACAGCAAGTCAACAACAGGTCACTGCAGTCCAACCACAAGTGAACAACGGTCACTGCAGTCCAACCGACAGTGAACCAACAGGTCACTGCAGTCCAAACCAGCAGTCAACAATAGGTCACACATGCCAACCAGCAGTCAACAACAGGTCAACGCAGTCCAACCAACAGTCAACTTACATTGAGATAGTACCTATCTCACCACCAGATAGCCTAATTAATAAACTAACTCAAACGAAGCATATATTCCACTCCACTTAGCATTCACTAACCCAACCAGCAGATAATTTATTAACCAACAAACCTCTAATCTAACTTCGGTTACCAACAGACTCACCAAGAGATTTCGCTGGCGGCGCTCGCCACCATATGTCACACTACGTGTTGGATAGTACGTGTCAGATAGTAACGTGTCTGATAGTAGTGTCTGATAGTACGTGTCAGTATTAGTACGTGTCGGATAGACGTCAGTACGTGTCAGTAGTAACGTGTCGGATAAGTACGTCAGTACGGGTGTCAGATACAGTACGTGCCGGATAAGTACGTGTCAGCTAGTACGTGTCGGATAGTACGTGTCAGATAGTACGTGTCGGATAGTACGTGTCCGGATAGTAACGTGTCGGATAGTACGTGTTGCGAATAGTACGTGTCTGATAGTACGTGGTCGGTAGTAGTTACGTCAGTACGTGTCAGATAGTACGTGTCGGATAGTACGTCTCAGTACGTGTCAGATAGTACGTGTCGGATAGTAACGTGGTCGGATAAGTACGTGTCGGATAGTACGTGTCGGATAGTACGCTCTCTCGTCAGCTAGTTACGTGTCAGATAGCACGTGTCAGATGTACGTGTCGGTATAGTACGTGTTTGGATAGTACGTGTCAGATAGTACGTGTCGGATAGTAACGTGTTGGATAGTCGTGTCAGATAGTACGTGTCGGATAGTACGTGTCGGAATGTACGTGTCGATAAGTACGTGTCCGGATAGTAACGGTGTCAGAATAGTGCCGTGTCAGATAGTCGTGTTCAGCTAGTAACGTGTCGGATAGTACTTTGTCAGATAGTATGTGTCGGATAGTACGTGTCCAGATAGTACGTGTCAGATATTGTACGTGTTCGGATAGTACTTTGTCAGATAGTTACGTGTCGGTAGTACGTGGTTGGATAGTACGTTGTCAGATAGTACGTGTCAGATAGTAACGTGTCAGATAGTACGTGTCAGATGGGGAGTACGTGTCGGATAGTAGCGTCAGTACGGTCCAGATAGTAGCGTGTTGGATAGTACGTGTTGGATAGTACGTGTCGGATAGTAACGTCAGTACGTGTCCAGATAGTGCGTGTTTGGTGTACGTGTTGGATATAAACGGTGTCAGAATAGTACGTGTCAGATAGTACGTGTCGGATAGTACTTGTCAGAATAGTACGTGTGATAGTACGTGTCAGATAGCACGTGTCGGAATAGTTAGACGTGGTCGGATAAGTGTGTAGGATAGTACGGTGTTGGAATAGTAGTGTCGTATAGTAACGTCAGTACGTGTCAGATAGTACGTGTCAGATAGTACGTGTCTGATAGTACGTGTCGGATAGTACGTGTCAGATAGTACGTGTCGGATAGTGTCACAGTATCTTATTGTTGGTCGGTGTCAGCCGCACACACTTCTGGGACCATTATCGCACGACATATTCGCACGACCGGGTAACCTCACACTGACACAACAATGTTTTCGTGTGATCCATGACGCTGAAGCAGGGGAATTGGGGATACCCTACATCGTGTACACAAAAGTGAATAGGCTGTCTGGTGTGGACCTACCAGCCTGTAGGTATAAGGTGAAGGCTGGCGAGATGTCCTAAATGCCACGTCGCATGCATGAGCAACTGTATACTCGCGCATACAGGTGTACGTCTTGCACGCGTCTATGTGCGCTGTGTGTTTTTTTTTGGAAGGCTGTTAACACTGTATTGATCTATGAACTTCCTCGACAGCAGCGTCTGTGACGCATGACACAGCGTCAATCCTTGCAAATGACGCATCAGCCGCCCTCGATGAGGTATTTACTCAGTGCTGCATTTCCGCGTACGGTGCAGTGCATGAAAGCTTGCTCGTTAAGAGCTATTCGAAGAGCACCACATCCTCCCTATTGAGTCGAATCAATCACCGTTCGCTCTTTCGCGCAGTCTTCTCACCTGATGCTCTTTCGCGCAGTCTTCTCACCTGATGCTCTTTCGCGCAGTCTCCTCACCTGATGCTCTTTCGCGCAGTCTCCTCACCTGGTGCTCTTTCGCGCAGTCTCCTCACCTGGTGCTCTTTCGCGCAGTCTCCTCACCTTGGTGCTCTTTCGCACAAGTCTCCTCAACATGATGCCTCTTTCGCGCAAGTCTCCTCACCTGGTGCTTCTTTCGCCGCAGCTCCTTCTCAACCTGGTGCTCCTTTTCGCGCGGTCTCCTCACCTGGTGCCTCTTTCGCAACAGTCCTCCTCACCTGGTGCTCTTTCGCGCAGTCTCCTCACCTGGTGCTCTTTCGCGCAGTCTCCTCACCTGATGCTCTTTCGCACAGTCTCCTCACCTGGTGCTCTTTCGCGCAGTCTCCTCACCTGGTGCTCTTTCGCACAGTCTCCTCACCTGATGCTCTTTCGCGCAGTCTCCTCACCTGGTGCTCTTTCGCGCAGTCTTCTCACCTGGTGCTCTTTCGCGCAGTCTCCTCACCTGGTGCTCTTTCGCACAGTCTCCTCACCTGGTGGTATTGAAATAGAGCTGTGATATTTCCGACTCGTATGAGCAATGCAAGTGTTCCGAATAAGACACTCTATCACGGAGGTCAAAGCGCAGCTCTAAGCGCAGCTCTAGTGTCTATCTAAGCGCAGCTCTAGTGTTTTGTTAAGCTGATTCGTGAGAGAGGATAATGTCATGCTCGGTGTTAGAGAGGATAATGTGTAACACTCTTAGGTAAGATGACCTTTGTGGATTACCCGAACTGAGCTTCACCATGCTGAATCTTATTGACATTATATGTAATGTAGCATGTCCGGCGTTTTATGCGATTTATAATGGATAAAGCCTGCTCGTAACTAGTCCAAATTTGACACATCAATGAACGTAGCATCCTCTAAGAACGTGCCAAAAAAGAACGTGCAGCATGGTAGCCATTCAATCATATTGCATTAGCGTTTCGTAGAATCCCTTGTGGCTATGCTAACGTGATCATTCATGACTCTTATCAAACATATGGGTGTTTTTTTCATGCCCCAGTGTTTTTGCGCTGGTCACTCCGTAATAATGATTAACCACTGCAATGATGACGGAACTCAACCAACCTCTCCTCCGCCTCAACAAACCAGCCGCGCCACTGACAAAAAGTGACGCTCAAACCTCTCAGTAAATCTATAGCTCCCGATATTTTCTTATGGTGTGTCTGCAGCCGAGAGCAAACAGAGCCATTAGGAAGTGAACTTAGTCGCCAAAGTGGACGGTCCTGGAAAACAAATGCGCTCCTAAATGCGTTTGCCAGTGAAGTCGACCACTTTGTCCAGTCAATTAGGTCTTAGGGGAAGTAGGTTGAATTGAGTTACGCTGACCAGGGATTGGTCAATGTCAGCTGACGTCTGTGCAGTGTGCACGTGCAATGTGCACGTGCAATGCTACGTGTAAAATGTTCAGTGGCTGGAAGATTAGTAGTAGGGTTCTAATTTGTGTGACAGTATGCTTATATAGTGTGAGCACGTCAACACACTTTTTAATTTGAATACCTTTTTATTTTATGATATTTGCCAAATGCCAAGTCAGATGCTTCTCTTAAGTAAGAATTCAAAATCAACAAACTTATAAGTTAGGCATCTTGTCGTCATCTATGACATTAACGTACCTACCTTTTTTAAATAAATGTATTATAAACCCTGGATCCCTCGCGCACTATAATATACATAAGTTGAAATGCGTTGCAATGCTATTTATTTCTCGGAAGACTGCGCTAGAGTTTTCTTTTGTTCTTGTACTAGCCTTCAATTGATTCAATGTCGGCCACCTGGTGTCGAAAGTGAGTCTTTCATATCAAAACTCTGACACCAGAGCCCTTTCGATTTCGTCATGGCGGCCCGGAGAAAGCGGGTAAGTGAGTCTCCTGCAATCCCAGTTTGATGTTTGATAAAGTTAGCAATTGCTGGACAGATATGTTGTGTGCTTTCACTGACATTAAAGTATTGTTAAACAATAAGACATGACGGAACCGTTGCTTACTGCAACGTTTTCCAAGCTTATCCCAAACGGTGTAATATTTTCACTGGCGGATCCAGGGGGCATCAGGGGCAAATGTCCCCTCCAGGATTCTGGGGAGTATTCAATACAAGTATGCCCCCGCGGGATCATTGCAAGGGCGGATCCAGGGGGGCCAAAGGGGCCATGCCCCCCAAAGGTCCTGAGACTATGTTTTGCCTCCCCCCCCCCAACGGTCGGACATACACTGTAAAAATTAGTTTTGCAACAGTCAAAATACAGCAATCCACATAAAAAATCGAAAATTTCGCGCCGCTTCGCGGCATGACACAAAATACACAATTGTTTAATGATGGAAATTGGGAAAATGAATTAATTAAGTGTCTGGCAGTTTCCCTTTGGCGCACATTTAGTTCTCTCACTTAACTTTCGGTTTTTCAAATATTTGAAAATGTCGTTTTTTAGTGATTTTTCATTTTAGTTTTAGCTTTTAGGGGTAAGAAACACAAAATTTTCGGGAAATCCGATTTTGGCGTTTCCTGTTAAAATGTCACTTTTCGATCCTGTCGCTTTCTTTAGCATGTTGCTGCAAAACTCTATTTTCTCCTTTTTAGCAATATTTACCGTCTTTCGCACCACTATAATCGTCACTAACGTCATATTTCCCAAATGACTGAAGCAATTTCAGTGAAATTTTGCCAGCCATATGTAATAATTGTTGTCATACTCAGCACATAAATTTCAAGCAAGATAAATCCGCATGAAGTAAATAGTGATTTCAGAAAACATCAGGCAGGCATGTTAGCCCCCCCACCCCACCCCACACCAACGTAAGGCGATGGGCATTATTTTCATAGCTGGCTACATGTTAACTAGTAGATTGCCGAGTTTTCCGAAAAGCGACTGCAAACGATATGAAGCGAACATTGGCCCCTAAAATACCTCCTAACCAAATTCGTATTATAACATGGAAATCCACATTAAAATGCTGCAAAGGCTTTAATACACGCAAACAAAACGCATATACATTTTTTCGTCATTTCAGCGGTCATCCGACCCCCTTAAGAATTATCGGTGACGCCCCTGCGAGTTAGTATGCAATAAACGTGACTATTATTTACGTGTGTATATGATACGAAAAGTGGTGTTCTGTGTGTTTAAATGCTATTTTCCCGATTTTTTAACGTTTTTTCCCCAATTTTTTTCTTCTCGAAAACAAATGCACTAAAAAAATCATTTTCACATTTTTTAAATCTGGAATGCCAAATAAGGTGAGAAGCCAAAATCCGCGAGGAAAAAATGGGGGTACCTTTTTGCCAAAAAAGTTCCCCCCCCCCAACCGAGCGGCTGGATCCGCCCCTGGATCATTGCAGTAAACGTGAAAAACAATGATCTTAGGAGAAAACTGGAAAAGTTAAAATAGATTGGAAAAGATAATAATTTACCGTGAAAATAGCCTTTACAGTAGACAAAATCCAGCAGTAAAAACCGGAAAACTTTGGTGCCGCTTCACGGCATGCCACAACTTTCACAATTGCTTATACAAATCATAAAAATTGATACATGAATTTCATTTAGTGTCTGGCAGTGGCTATCCTTGACGGTACTTTCTGACCCAGGGCCCACTCTCTTCATGCAATATTAACTTTCAAGCAGGCAACATGTTAAGCTAGCTAGCCTGCCGAGCACCGAAAAAGGCGACGCGAACGCAAGGACGCGGACATCGACACCTGGAAGCTGCTTCAGCTTGCTGGACCGAAGAGCTAATATAGTGGGAACCAGACCAGGGCCATCTCCCCAAGTCATCTCCCACCAGGCTCCTCCAGATCCACAACCGTTTATGTGCGGAAAAGTCTTTCTGCCGCAGTCTTTCTGCTTTCAAACCATTTACACTATTACCAGTTGTTTGCTACAGTTTGGGGTATATTTATAGGTACAGTTATTATTGTAAGTGCCTACTATTGAGTGCTGAATGCCACTGGTTATCGTGATTTACTATCCGAGGCGAATGCATATGAAAAACTACCTTCATTTATATATGTTTCATAATACCGAGCTGTTCAATCAGGGAAAGGGTCACCTGAGGCTTGGATTCAAGCACAGTCTGGTTCCAATAAGAAAATGTCGTTTTCCACTACGCAAAATTATAATTTCACGCTGCTTCACGGCGTCACATCGGTGGCCATCGTCATTGTCTTCGGTCAGTCTTAACTCTGCATCGAATTAATACTTTTGTAGTCTCCTATCCTCTACGAAGCCCATCGCCTATATTTCTGGGTTTGATCAGGCAACCCCGAAAAAATGCATGCGATTCTTAATAACTAAAGACTTACTATAACATGGAAAACGACATTAAAAATGCTGCAAAGGCATGCCCTGATACACGCAAAAAATGGGGGTACATTTTTCGTCATTTCAGCCGACCCGACGCTCAATAATCATCAGTGACGCTCCTGCGAGTTGGTATGAGATAAACGTTAAAAGCCATTTTCACGAAGGATTCAATTTTACCCATTAGTACCCGGTAGTACCCGGTAATATTTGTTCATAAATTTGATTATGCAAAGAAAACTAACGGGAAATCTCGCGTTGTAAGGGCAGATAATTGTACATTAATTTATAAAGTTTCAATTGATAGCAAAGAAAAACCGTGTTCTTAGACTCAATTACCCAAAACGCACGAAATATTACCGGGTACTACCGGGTTCTATCGGGTAAAAAGGGTAACAAGTTTTACCCGGTATTAACACCGGTAATACCGGGTAATATTTCTTGCGTTTTGGGCAATTGAGTCTAAAAGCACGGCTTTTCCCAGATGTTTTTGATAGCAATTGAAACTTTATGAATTCATGTACATTGTACAATTATCTGCTCTTACAATGCGAAATTTCCCGTTAGTTTTCTTTGTGAAATAAAATTAATGAACAAATATTACCGGACACGACCGATTACTACCGGGTACTACCGGGTAAAATTGAACCCTTTGTGAAAACGTCTAGTATTGCTTATATGTGTGTAGGCTACAGAATATCGTGTTTTTGTGTTTTTGCTTTTCCCGACCCGACCCGACCCGACCCGACCCGACCCGACCCGACCCGACCCGACCCGACCCGACCCGACCCAACTTGATCCATCCCGGCCCGTGGCGACGCTTTTGAGAAGCTCATATCTTTGCAACCGCACGTCAAATTGACAAGCGAGCTCCTTTTCTGAGTAGTCCCATCTAACCTCCCCTGTTTGATACAAATGCCGACTCACGTGGGTGACTACCACTGCGCGTGGCGCGTGCCGCGCAAGGGGTGTTGTATGATGTTTGTCGCAAAACCAAATCCGCAACGGCTGGGCTGATTGTGTTCGAATTCGGTGTGTGGTTAAGAACCCCTCAGCCACCACTTTCCCACAACTCAGGGGTGGGGTGCCTCTGCACGTGCGCACGTGCGCGCCCTTTTTGTATCGCAGAAACTACTTGTCCGATGAAGTTGAAATTCACCATGCATTTCCGTCGCGCTCGCTCGTTCGTCGCGAACTATCGGCGCTGTACTGATTTTATGTTTGTAACTTTCACCCCAGGATCCAAGAGGACATATATAAGTAGGAGGCTGTTATTGATAATTTAATGTAATCCTTAATTAAATGTCAATGTTTACGACACTCATACATATTGAATAGGCTGCTCTTCACCGTTACACGCAAGAAGCAATCTACATTAGTCAAGTGTAGTGCCTCTCTCAGCATAAAATCTTCTTGGACCGCGTAATGAACGCTAAATTTAGCATAACATCAATCCAGGAGGACACTCAGGCTCTTGAAGAAGTTGGACAGAACCGCTGGGCCCTGCAAATCTTCGAAAACGCCGCTCTTACTCCGACTGATCACATAGCTGCGCCTGATCAGTGGTCATGCTGGGACGAGGTGGCCGTCTGTTGTGGGCGTTTGACTCTAAGCCAGTCTTACATGTGACTGAAATGCTAAAACTTGGGATACATGATTTGGATTTAGCTGTATGTCATGCTACTAGGCAAAGGTATGTCAGCAACTCATTTTCACTGCAACTAGTCTGAGGCGTACAGCTTTTGGTGACAACACGGGTAGTCAGTCGGAGCGATCTCAACAGTTTTTTATTTAACTTCGCAAATATTCCCCCATTAAAAACTGGTGTGATTTCTATGACTTGTATTTAGCTGAATCAGCATTTCATCTACCATCCTCCGGCGTGTATGTGTGTAAGCTGTGTGATTTTGATCGGGTCTTAGCCGAACACCATTAACGGAGGAAGGAAATATTGCCCCCCCCCCGTTATCTCCGGAACCATGATCGCAGCGAGACGCACAAGACGGCGATCTAAGCTCTCATAGAAATGCATCTAAAGCATACTCTATATTTTTGAGTTTAGGTCACATATCAGGTCAAGGTCGGGTCAAAAGAAAAAGTTGAGACATTTGAGTTTATGAACCATACCTACTTTCCATCCTAAGCCTTTGATTGCGATCGTGATCATCCAAAGGGCTCCCAGAGGTATAATAAGCATTATGCATCAGCTAATTTATTTATTTATTTTTTTATTTTTGCAAAGATCAAGATCAAGGTCAGGTCACAAAAGGTCACTATCCGCAAAAGATTTCGAACGTCATGCGCACAATACATTGTTTGACGGCCTCTTTTATACTTAAAATCCGATAGTGATAATCATTTTATCATCTGAACTTATTTAAGTGAAGTAAGTTTCAAGCTCAGGTCAAATTCTGGTCACATAAGGTCAAACTTTGGAAGTAATAATTATTATAAAAAACATGTTTCCAAATCAGTTTAAACTGAAAAACATAGTGCTGTTGACATTTGTTTGTTTTTATTTGGTAAAAAAAATCATTCCAAATTATGACGTCATGTCTTACCATGCATAGGATGCGATAAGAAAGTACAAAATAATGTTATTGTTTTTTAACTCGGTTTGAATATTTTTTATAGGTGGTTCTCGAACACATGTGATTTTTAAACATCTGAAAGTTTTGATTTTGAGACAATTTGTCTCCAAAATATCGATTTTTTATTTATTTTGGGGTAAAAATAAAAAAAATCAAAAATCTGAGATAAATATTTGTAGACATTGCGATTTTCTATCTTTTGACTCTTTTGGTTTGCATTTTAGTCAAAACGTGGTCTATAGACGACCTGTTTCAGTCAGGGACGTAGCGAAAGGGAGCCACGGGGGCCATGTTCCCCCCTGAGCAAAATAAATTAACACTAGATAGAATGAGATTCTCTGACGACCTGACCCTACGGTCAGCAGCATATGGCTGAGAAACTAAATCATATTTTTTCCGACCTGCCCCACCCTGCAAAAAAATAATGGCTACGTGCCTGGTTTAAGTTAAGCTGCTTTTATCGTCAAATTTGTTTGTAGTGACGCAACAAAACTTGTTATATATCACAAATTGATGGACGAAATTTTCCATTTTCTCTCAGAAGATGACAAATTGATGTGGCAGAAGGCATGGCAATTTTAACGTTTATAGTCACATTGTTTTTAGAGCTATCGCAAAAACTCGTCAGGGGCAATATCCCCCCCCAATCAAGCGCGGGTTAATAACGTTGATTCATTCAGCAAAAGCAGCATATTTGTTCATCGCAAAAAAGGATCGAGAAACTTGATTTCCATATATATTATGGCTATTTTCAGGAGCTTCAACAGCATAACACTCAGTGGGCACGATTCACCTGTAGGTAGACCCGAGCACAAGACTGTTGATAAACTGGCTGGGGCAAGCGCTTGTACCATTCCAAGCTGATCTGTATTGCGGTGTTATATCATTATATGTATAGGTACACATTAGTTTCCTGTGTCCTCATGTACCGCTCTCTGTTGCATTCACAGGCGGACAATAGGCAGGGACCAGAGGCGTTGCTACCATCTACAAAGTGTGCATGAGGGGGGGGGGGTCACTGCCTGGGGCTCCACACCCAGAGGCAGCAGTGCACGCATAATTACATTCGGGAATCAGAGCCCTGAGAGGGGGTGGCCTTGTGTGCGGGCTCCACCGTTTTCTTTTTTAGAAAACTGCACGGATTTCGGTCGCTTGTTTTTGAGCGGGCCCCCCACAACCTGAGGGATCTGAGACATGTGTCATTGTCTTGTCAATCAAAAGCTCCGTCACTTACCAAAAATGGGGGGGGGCAGACTGCAGGGGTGCAACTAACGGTCGGTATGGACAATGGCAAGACACTGCTTACGCAGATGATTCAAAACTTGACGCGCAGGATACGCGTATGAGCCGGCCTTTGCTGTAAGGTCTATAGTCCGTCAAACTAGCAGAAGATATACACCGGTAGTGTGAATTATCGGGGTATATGTTTGACAAATTGATCATACTGAATTTGGATGTGCTGAATAAGAAATATGCTCTTAGGGTGGTGTTTTGTTTTTAAAGTTAAGCCATTGTACATTGGTGGGGGAGGGGGTGTCTTTTCGGATTTGCACCAACTTTGCTACAGATTCAATGTAGCCCGTCTGATATCGAATATTCCTATAGGGTGTATTTTTCGTCGTTTATCAGTTACAGGCAAATTGTAAATCGCATGTGGATATTCGGGTTGTCCTGGATTTTCAAAAATTGTATCAGGGCTCCTCGATGCACTCATTAGAAAATATGCTGTATATGGTTGTCATTTTTCGTTGTTTGGAAGTTAAAGATTGTAACATGTCAGTGTGGTATTCGGGGCATCAAGGAGGATCTGTATGCACTTGGGCAAATCGAAACTGAATATCCATGATCCCAACCAATCAACACACAATCCCAACACAAAAATGTGTAAACATGGCTCAAAATTTGTAAATGCGAAAAATAACCTATGAGGCATATTTTCGTAATCAGTGAACAAGGAGCTTCTGTAGGGATTTTTTTTGCAATGAGACAACCCGTTGTCCCCATGAAATGTTACAGGCGTGACTTGTAAACAAAAAAGTACCCCAATAGGCCCATTATTTTCGTATTAAGCGCATCCGAATGTTCAGTATGCATTTTGGCAACTCGGATACTCCGAATGTACACTGCGGTGTGATTAATCTGATCTGCTGGTTTAGAACGGAGTAGGTACATAGCAAAGGCCGGTATACGGTATCCAGGCGTAAGTTTTGAATCATCTGCGTAAGCAGTGTCTTGCCATTGTCCATACCGACTGTTAGTTGCACCCGACTGCAGAGGCATTATGAAGTCGATTATTTCCATCCAACGCCCTTAGGCGTAATGTATGACAACATGCAGTAGTGGTGACTAGTAAACTGATACGGCATTTTCGTAGCTGGTATTTTTGATCAGTTGGCACAATACATGGCTGATTTTTGCAACATACAGCATCGCAACAAATGTAGAGACGGTCTCGTGCATGATTTGGGAAGGCATAACCAACGGATCCAGGGCCTGGTGTCAACCAGTTGCTGCATAGCTGTCAGGAAGCTGCACACAGGCTTTCTGGAGTTTGGTCGAAATAAGAGAAGCACGGGGAGCAGATCACGTCAAAACTTGATTTCCATACATATTATATCCATTGTAATAACAATAGTTTTGTTTTCTTGGAAGATCTGCTACCCATTGTCTTTCATGGGTTTGTATACTAAAAATCATCGGTCCTTAGGTATATCTCTAGTGTTGACGATGAAACGTAACATGTGCCAAATGGCGAAGCATTTTATTTCATCCGTAAGGTTGAGAGTTTCAAAAACTTTGGCTAAGGCCATGGATGTTTTATATGCTTTTGCGCAAATTGTAGTGAATATAGAAACCGCGTTTACACGGGACTTCATATTATCTAGGGCATGAATGAAGTTTATCTCCGGAAATTGAGGCAATTCAAGAAATGGGGCCAAATTATGGTGCATTTTTCCTTGCTAACCTCCCAGATTCATGTCTTCTACAGGTTTAAAGGTCCCACGGTCTTTGCACGTCAAAGTCCCGTATAACCTACGCTAGGCTATGTTCACGAAAGGAATAGGGAGGCGCTCGGGGAGGGGGCGTTTTTCGTCCCCCTCCTTTTGTTTCGCCTTAATCAGAACGCAGGGATATCGATTTGAAACTGTCAGTAACTTGAAATGAATAGATAAGCTGAGCAACGTTTAGGCAAAAGCTGGGTTCCGACCAGGTCAGATCAGGTCACCAAATCAGGTCAAATGACATAACCATCGAACAACTTCTAGGCAGCACCATCGGCACAGAAGTTAACCCTCGCCAGCGTACGGGGGGGGGTTGCACCCTTGTTTTTTCTGGAATAATTCGTGTATTTATCAACTGATCGCGATGAAACTTTCAGCAATTTTACCATGCTTATCAGCATACTTATCAGCAATTTTACACATACTCTTAAAATTTCGAACTTCTAACCCTATGACCCATGACCTTTCACCTGTTTCTCAAGTTCATGTTTGACAACACTGTCGTCCCTTAGTATCGATCCTTGAAACATGTGCAGTTTCCGAGTGTTTGTTGTTCAGGAGCAAATGCATAAGTATTTATAGATGACAGTTGTAGCTTTTGCAGAGATTGCGAGCTCGATTGACCTTTTCAGAGGTCAACCGAGGTCACTGACCTTCGATGATCGGACATGACCTTTTTGTAATTTGGCAGGTTTTAAGCCATTTTGTGATGCTGATCTCAAATTTGTCATCTATTTAGCATTCTAAGATGTTCTTTTACGGTTTTAGCTAAATAACTAAGTATTCAGTTTGTACACATTTGCAATTTGGGGACAATTGGGTTTTTGACATGACCTCAGAGGTCACCTAATGACCCAGGACATTCAAATCAGACATCAATGGCTTCCTCTTGTCACAAGCAACACGTTTGTTTTGTAATTGAAGCTCTACCTTAATTAAGGGTCATACGCTTTAAGGGGTCGTACCCCTCCTACACGGTTCACGTGCAGTGAATCTTGCCCTATTACACTGGCGAGGGTTAATCGAGCGACATGCAACTCATGACACGGCATGAAGTCATTAGAGTTACTATATTGGTGATAAGGTCAAAGTCAACTCATATTAATACTTTGTAAAGGGATAAATTGAGTTTATGTTTGCTCTAGCCACTAGTTTAGCCAAAGACATGACCTGACCGGACCCCATATCACACCCTTGCTAGCATCGGGCCTCTACCTCGATCGGGCCTGACCAAACCGGGCCCCTGCCAGGTATAGGTCAGAATACGGTTCATTTTACTGCAGGCCCTCTCATAATTGGGGGGCTAACCACTTTGAATCCCCTTGCGTGCACCACTGTCCAGAGGAGGGGGTGCCCCGGCCTAGATGGGCGCAAACTCCATAAACTTACTAACTTTCACTTACTTAATTTTCCTGTACGTCTGTCACTTAATTAGCAATCAAATTTACTACCAATCCTTCCATATCGGGAGGATGGGCTTTATGCTAGAAAAGGTTTTGCTTAAAACGTCACGAAACAATGTTATTGCTGATGGGAAGACATTTGCAATGTCCTTTCAACGATGGTGCACGGTATACCTTGAATATACATATTGACGAATTCAGGCATAAATATCGAGTTTAAATGTCGAAGTTACGCAACTGGGCGCTGGCATTTCCATTTTGTATTGTTTTTTAATGGAACAAATACAGCTTTGACAACAACAAATATACACCAGCACTGCGGCACGCTCCTGCAAGGACTACGCATTGCATATCAACATCGCCTTGATCTCTCGAGCGATGCCAACTTTGTCAAGTAGGTATGTGCAGTGTGCACACTGCAGGTGCACAATGGACACCTCGAGGTCAGACAGGCGTTTCTGGCCCACTGTGCTGCGGATCGCCAGGTCCTGATGCGCCGCAGCTTGCTGAATGTCCGTCCAGCCTCTGCTGACGCCACCGGGACGCACATCAGCACGTCCAGCACGTGCTGGATCTGGGGGGTAAATGTCCAATTTCTCGGGTGACTCACTCATAATGGCTGCAGCCTTGCTGGTAGTTGAGTATGTGCGCTGGCGGCGAAAAGCTTTCAGCTCCGAGTCGGGAGACATCTTGCCGCCCTCGGGAGGCATTTTGCTGCCCCTAGAGTGCATTATAGTTACTGCCCTTGGAAGACATCATATCGCTCTCAGGAGACATATCCGCGCGCGGGCCGGGGGGTGTTAGACAACCCCCCGTCAGGTTTTTTCCTCGGATATCGGGAAAACGGCGGCGCGTAGCGGCGCAATTTTTCCGTACCCTGTTCGATCATCTTTTGTACAGCTTTCAATAAGTTTTGGCAATAGGTCATGTCAGGTCAGGTCACCAGGCTAGGTCAAGTGACCCTCACGTCCGCAAAACGTTTGCGGTTGCCACCAAAGCCACAGTTTTTTAGCGGATTGTTTCGTACTTACAGGGTTTCATAAGAGCATGACCTAATCTAAAGTTTGGTATGTCTCGGATTTTCGATATCGGTACTAAGGTCAGGTCAATTTCCCTGACCTCTACCCATTATAAGTGAATGGAAATAAACAGATGCTTCTTATTCTGAAAGTATCATTGGATCAGGCTGATTATTTCAGAATCATGTTTTTTTTAGCTTAATTCTGATGACCTAGGTACGATTGTTTCTACCAAAGATTCTCTACAAGGTCATCTGAGGTCATTTGAGGTCCATCAGCATATGATTTGCTAATACTCTTGATATAATAAGATAGAGACGAGTGGATGACCACCATGTATTTGTATCGTCTGTCCGCGTCGCCCATATGCAACATGACTTCTGGGTCACCAAATGAACCTTGACCTTGAGGTCAAATTTTTGAAGTTGAACCTACGAGGTCATCATATAATATGTTTTCAAAGCGTCTGACGAGAGGAAACACGATAGTGTTCAAGATATTTATGTGTTCATTTTTAGATAAAAATGCTCCTTCAGGAAAACATAATTTTACAAAACTGCATTTTTTGACATTTGATGACCTCTGGCAAGCCTAACTATTGTCTGAAGCTCAATTTGGAAAGGACATCGGTGCGATTTGCAAATTCAAATATCTATATAATGCTTTTTACTTGTTTAACTTCCTATCTAATCATAGTTCCGAGATTTTGGGGATATCTGGTTAAGCTATGTCCTAGAATCTGGAAAATTTTGAGAAAATTTTACCTTTGATTGACCTCTGTGAACTTTAATATTGACCTGATAAAATTTTCACCAAAATAGTTTTCCCAAATCCCTTTTGACGAGCTCTCGAACAGTATTTTGGTTTATGTCTAGGTTCCATGGGAGCCGAGTTAGAAGGGGGGGTGTCGAAACACCCCCCGGCCCGAGGAAGGTGCGCGCGAGCAGCCGGCCCGGCGCGGGATATTACCGCCTCGAAAGCATTTGACTGCCCTTAGAGCGTGTTAATGCCCGCCCTCAAAGCGCATTATGCGCCCAAGAGTGCATTTAACCATCCTCGAAAAGGCAATTGAAAGACAATTTTGCACGCCTCGAAGGCATCATAGACCACCCTTGGAAGATACTTGCCGCCCTCGAGACATTTTGCCGCTCAAGAGCACTCATACCGCCCTGGAAGGCAATCATGCCTCCCTCTGAAAGCATTCTTGCCGTCTAGGAAGAGTTTGACGACCCTCAGAGCGCATTAATGCCGCCCTCGAAGACGTTATTGCCGCTCTGGAAGACATCTGTCGCCTCCAGGTCGTTATAATGCGCCCTGAGAAGGCACCACGCAATGGCATCTTGCCGCCCATCGCACCTGTTAATCAATGGGGGCGCTACATTTGGGAGATGGGCGCACTGGTGCCTGGGCCCTCACCAAGGCCCTATAAGAAGGTAGGCGTCAATCCGGCGATTTGTTTTTCATTTCTGCAACGACGCGCTGTGTGACGTCACTGGGTGTTACTCTCCGCTCGCGTCCCGCTGGCGAGAGCCAGCCCAGTGACGTCACACGGCGTCACTGCTGACCTGACCGTGACCTGATATTTCACACTGTGATCTGACCTGACAGTGACCCTGGACACCCATGGGTGCCAGCTTGGGCTGAGGGGCCCACCTTGTCTTTTATTTAAGGGGCTTTTAACTGACCAGACGTGCTGGTTCGGTAGGTCTGAGAGGACCCTGTGTCGGTCTGCAGGGACCCTTTTTCGGTCTGAGGGGGCACTCTGCAGGTCTTAGGGGGCCATCTATCGGATAGATTGGCCCTCTGTCAGCCTGATGGAGCCCTCTGTCCGCATAATGAACCTTATGTAGGCCTGAGATCTGGTCTGGGGAACCCTCTGTAGGCCTGAGGGACCCTATGTAGACCTCAAGGGTCGTCTGTAGGTCTGAGGGGACCCCCGGCCGACCTTCAAGGGCTCTCTCGATCTGAGGGAGCCCTCTCGGCCTGTAGGGACCCTGTCAGTCTAAGGTGGCCCTCGGTTGGCATGAGCCCAGCCAACAATTAACTTGGGCACTGATCGGGCACAATGCAGTTTAATCCCATTGTGCCCGATCAGTGCCCAAGTTAATTGTTGGCAGAGAGGGGCCCTCGGTCGACCTAAGGGGGCCCTCTGTCGGTATATGAGGGACCTCAGTTGGCATGAGGGTCCTTGGTTGGCATCGAGGGGGCCCTTGGTTTGGCATGAGGAGGCCCTCTGTCCGTCTGAGGGTCCGCCTCTGTGGTCTGAGGAGGCCTCTTTGTCGGTTCTGAGGAGGCCGCTCTGTTTGGTCTTAAGGGCCATATAACGGTCTGAGGGTCCTCTCTGTCAACCTGATGGGGCCCTCTGTCGGCATAATGAACTTACTATAGGCCTGAGGGGCCTAGCTGTCAGTCTGAAGGGCCTTCGGTTGACCTGAGGAGGCTCTCTCGGTTTGTAGGGACCCTCTTGGTCTGAGAGTGCCCTCGGTCGACATGAGGGGCCCTCGGTCGACGGGGCTCTCAGTTGGCATAAGGGGGCCCTCGGTTGGCAGGAAGAGGCCCTCTGTTGTCGACATGAGGGGCCCTCGATCTACCTGAAGGGCCCTCAATCTGCCTGAGGTGCCCTCTGTCGGTATAAGGGGGGCCTCGGTCGGGATGGAGGGGGCCCTCAGTCGGCATGAGGGTCTCTATGCTGATACACCTATGCTGTCGTAACATTTTCGCCCCTGATTTTTTTTTTTAAGAGGGCCCGGAAATGCCGTCTTAAAACCCAGAATATAGCGCACTTTTTGTGGGGACACCTTCGGCAACTGCTCAAAAGTGGGGGTGGGTTGTGGCCTGTGGGCACCCGGACCCCCTGCCTCGCAGTAGCCACGTTCCTGGCAGGGACTCGCCACAACTGTGCCGACTTTCTGAAATAAATGGCGCGGCACCTGCATACGAGTTGGCAGCTTCCTTGCTGAAACAGAACTCCGACGAGTGAAATAAATCCCACCGATAAAACACCATACCATAGTATGTATTGCGACTCCATCCTACGACGCAGCTTCGGCTGCGTTCGCCCGCTCGATAGCCTCACGATGCGCTCTGGCGGCCGCTGTGCTAACCTGAGCTTCTCTGCCTGTCCACAGTGGGTCGCCATGATCGGCGCCATGCCCGCTATCGCCGTGCGGCACCAGCGTGGTCATCAGGCGAAGGCGGACGACAAGACCCGGCTCGGCCGGCCCAGCACGCTGCTTATCGATCACAGGCCAGGTCAGACGACACGCGCACCGCATCGACGTGAAACCACGCCTGCATGGAATGTTACCTGTTTAATTATCTCCCGAAACTGAGAACAGCTGAAGCAATAGGACTTCTACCGTCATCCGTGAAGCCATTCATCAGCATCTGACAAAAAATATCATCTGCGTTACCGAACAAGCCTTAGTTTTGGTAGATTAAATTACGATGCTTTTCTTGCACGTTGATTGAGATAAATCATGCTTTGAGAGGATCAGAGAGGGCTAGTGGCTTATAGGTACTGCTTATATACCTTTGACCCTGTTTTGCCTTCTACTCTAACGTCTCTAAGGAACCATGTTGCTACTCTACCTGTAGGCTTCATTTGCTGAACGACCGATAAAACCAGCCTTTGTTCTCAGGTCGTTCTTAAGCCACGCCAGGTCACACCGGGTCACACCCGGTCACACCCGGTCACACCAGGTCACACCAGGTCACACCAGGTCACACCGGGTCACAGCTACCAGGCCGCATCAGGTCACATCAGCCATGTCTTCGGGTCACACTAATCTCTGAACCCGGATCACATAAGGTCACACGAATCACTTTTCTCGGGTCACACCATCTCACACCACAGCCTCTTGTCTCCCCAGGTCAAAATGGTGCCCTCTCAGGTCACACCACATCCTGTGTCACACCAGGTCACAGTGGCGTCCTCTGTCTCCCCAGATCACAGTGGCGCCCTCTGTCTCCCCACATCACCGTTACCAACAGATACTTCTTCGATGTACGAATATTCCGCCATAGAATATTTTCCGACACTGAAAACCTCGAATAAAGATGTGATCACAGTGGGCAAACTTTCTCTTGTCTGCACCCAGAGTCACGCAGCCTGCGCCCTCTGTTCACCCCAGATCACATGGCACCTCTGTCTCCCCAATCAGAGTGGTCGCCCTCTGTTCTCACCCAGGTCACTAGTGGCGCCCTCTCTACCCAACGATCACTAGTCGAACACCTTCTGTCCCCCATGTGAACACAGAGGAGCGCTTGCTCTCCCGATCCCGAAGCACTCACAGTGGGGCACCACATCTGTTCACCCCACGCACTCTAAGCTAACGCCTTGTCTTGAGCACAGGTCATACACAGTCGAGGCCCCTCTGCTTCCCTAGGTCACAGTGGCGCCCTCTGTCTCCCCGTCACAGTAACGCCCTCTGCTCCGCCCCAGATAACTATCAGTGGCCTCTATGGACTCCCCCGAGAGCACAAGATGCGTCGGCCCTCTGTCGATTCTCGCAGATCAGCGAAGGTGGTCGCTTCCTCCTGTCCTCCTCCCAGTGTGCAGAGCAGATGGCGCCCTCTCTGGTCTCCCAGAGCACAGTGGCACCCCGTACCTAGCACTCTGTCTTCCGCCACTTATGGCTCAAAGATGAGCCGCCCTCTTGTTCTTCCCGCAAGTATGCAACAGTACCGGCACATCTGTTCTTCCCGCAGATGGCGAGGTCATAGCTATGGCCGCGCCTTCCTAAGAGCTCTCCTGGTCACAGAGTGGACAACCACTCCGATTCTCCTCGTCCACTCCACAACCCAGGTCACGGAGTCGGCGCCCTCTTGTGCATTCGCCAGCAGTCAATCTGTGGCATCCACAATGCCACTCACTTGGGTCCCCGCAGCATCTACAGTGGCGCCCTCTGTCCTCCCCAGATCACAGTAACGCCTCTGTCCTCCCCGCTAGATTCAACAGCTCGTGTACAAGCTCTGGCGTTCAACTTTAGGCGACACAGTGGCGCCCTCCATGTCTGCCTCATCCAGGTCACAGTGGCGCCCTCTCGCCATCTCGTCTCTCCACCACCGGCTCCCCGGCCGCCCCTGAGGCGCCGCAGCCCTGCAGCTGGGACTGCGGCATGCTCTGTGGCAGGCTCTCCCTCCTGCACGTCATCGTCGTACTCGTCCTGTTAGGGGTAAGACGTCCAGGAGAGATAGATTCAGATGCCTAGAAGAGAAAAGCATGCAATGAGTTTTTATGGTCTGTAAGAGATTAATGAACTTGCAATCTTGTCTGGCATTTGCTTATTAAACGATCCCTACTATGTCTATACTATTGTGATTGAAATAGGAAAATCGATAATATATCCTTAGATCGATAAAGAACCTTGTAACAATTCGATAAAAGGTATTAAATGCGCTGACGAATGTCAACCTTTTCATTTTCTGATCCTTCCAAAAATTGTAAGCAAATCTTATTTTTAGTAAACCATTTAACCCTCGCCCTAAGGGGGTCCCAAAACGACACCATTATTTTTGTATGAAATAACGTTTTACACGTACGACGCATATTGCTGAAATTTTGAGCAGCTCAGTTAACAACAATTACACGTATTATACCACAATTTTATATGTATACAACTGTAAGATCGTGACCTATGGATTTTTATCAAGGTCATGTCAGACCACAATGGCCATTGATCTGACCCCAAAATTAACAAGTTGACCTAGATAATCAAATTGGGATGCATTTAGGTTCTCCTTATGACAGGCAAAACGTTACCGTTTACGTTGTCTCTTGATCTAATTCCGTTTGGAAATTATAATAAGTGCTACACGTTTGCTTATTTTTGAACGTGGTCAATCTTCCGTCATTTACTTGGCCTGGAAGGTCATCCGTTTACCTGAAACATAAAAACTGCATACTGTTAGATGTCTCATATGACAAGTAAGATGCTGGTTCTTACCGCATCGCTCTTTGCTTCTTTTTTGAATGTTTACAGTGAGGTCTATATAGGATCCCCGTAGGGCGAAGATGATAAAAAATCCCTTTTCTCATCTTCGCCCCACTCACCTTTGAGAAAAGGGCCAGGGTTAATTTTCCTTCTAAGAAGCAACGTTGGCCTCTTTTGCGCTTTATTGAATGTAGACGCTTCTGAGGATACTTGGTGACTTTATTTGTTTTTCTTTTTATTTACTTTGTTCATGTGGCACTGCTGCGTTAAAAAAATGTAGAGCTTTATATCAGTGTTGGCTTGAATAAGTATGCAAACCTTACCGTTGCGCTAAAATGTTGGCCCAAACAATTCTTCACACTCTTACACATTCTGTTTTGCAGCATGTGCATTGTGCAATCTGTATATTCAAGGTGAAGACATCGACGAAAATGTGTAGACTACGGTAACTCTTAAATTAATACCGTAGAGGTCACTAAAAGAAGATGTTTACTCACCCATGCCATCGAAAATATGTTCCTTGAAAACGTTTCGTAAATACAAATCTTCTGCATGCTTTTTACAGCATTAATGGAATCGTTTCAGTAATTGTGCTGCACTCATTCGTTGCCTTTTGCTCTGTACTGACCTGCAGCCGTCGCTGTGTTGCCCTCTGCCAGGTCACTCTTCTGGTGGTGGGGCTGGTACAGCTCGCGCCGGACGCCGCCATGGGACCTCACAAGCTGCCTCTGATCGCCACCGGCGCCGGCCTCCTGCTGCTCGGCTTCACCTGCCTCGTCTGCATGTGCTTATTTCAGGTAAGCTAACTCAGCTAAGTCAGCTAATTCAGGTGAGCAGATGAGAGGGTGAGGTGAAGCTGTTGGATCAGTATTTGTATGGTTTGGCGCGGCCAGCCTGGTCCTTGTGACGCAGTGGGTTCATGGAAGCTTTTTTATTCGTTGCGGATGTACACAGTAGACACACACACGCACACGCACACGCACACGCACACGCACACGCACACGCACACGCACACGCACACGCACACGCACACGCACACGCACACGCACACACACACGCACACGCACACGCACACGGCTCACAATGTAAATGTGCCATTCGTACGGCAGCAGTGTTTTTGACCAAACGTCGTCTCTAAGGCTTCCAGATAACATTTTGATCACACTGCACTAGGACTATCCCTGTGTTCAGGTTCGGAAAATACCACCAGAAATAAAGACCTATTAAAAAGAAGGCTGTGAGGCAAACCGTCGTCCCTAAAGCCGTACAACTAATTGGACCAGGGACAGCTCCTTCACATGATGAACATTCCATTTGAGATACCGTTATGTTTCAGATACTTCTTGATAGGGAACGGTCGAGGAAAAGGCTGTCAAAGCCTGGTTCTTGATATTGAAACCGATCACCGTCACTGAAACCCATCCCAGGCGCAAAAAGTCATTTTTCTCTTGACAAATTGAATAACTACTCCGCTAAAATATGCAAACAAACTTCAAATGCATTCCCTCAAGGCCTATTACACTGGCCTGAGTGATTTATAAGGTCAAGAGTTTCTGAACCGTTTCTACGTCAGTTTTGCGCACTTGCTCCTAAAATGACACCCGTTTTGTTTAATTGGCTCCAGTTTTTTTTCGCTATTCCAAAAACATTATCAGTGTCATTGTGGACTATGAGTATATTTTTTGAATTCTATAGTAACATAATTTTCTCACCAATCTTGTCACATTAAGATATCGAAAATCGGGGCTCAACTTTTGAAGACACGAGCATTGAAACTCAAATCGGCGTCCCAAAAACAGGCCGCCGCGGCCGCCGCCCGACGTCTCCTGACGGCATTTGACCAAAAATAGATTTATCTAGGGTCACGTAGCTTTGTCATGATAGAGATGACCAATGACCATGAACTCCGCCCGTCTTGCAAATTGTGTGCTTTTAACCTCTATAGAACCACACATATAAAATAGGAAAAATAGTACAATGTGGATATTTTTTAGAATAGCGCAAAAACTGGAGCCAATCTGGAACAAAAAAAGGATAGTATTTTCAAATCAGCGCCCCGAATTTAGCCAAGATCAGTCGAAAAACCTCTGACCTTATGAAAAAGTTTTTAAACACAGGCCAGTGTTATCGATCATGCACAAAATATTTAGAGTACCTACATGTTGTATTTAATCTTAGATGAACCGTACCAGGGACCTAGCTAAGGAGGGCCACGGGGGCCATGCTTTCCCTATGATAAAAACAAATAAATTTACACTAGATGGAATGAGATTTTCTGTCGACCCTCCCCCCTCGGTCAATAGCATGTGGCTGAGGAGCGAAATTTGATTATTCCACCGACGTGTCCTCCCGAGGAAATTCTTCGCTACATGCTTGAACCGTGCAATGTGTACCTTATTCGCTCGTGGCCGTAGGTGCCCAGAACTGATCCCAACCATGCTGCACTAACGACGCCCTGTCGGTTTACAGAAACTATCAAAGCGCCGTTCGGAGGCGGTAGATGGCAGCAGCAGTGGCGTCAAAGTACAAGTACAGAGCAGTACTGAAGAACAAGACTGCGGCAACACCTTAAAAGTCTGACCTGCTCACCTGTTCATACGCACTGTGGTTGGGATGTTATTCTGCAAGGCTGAAAATGATAGCTAACTTGCTTCAAAAGTTTGAGACTCCTCGCGAAAAAGAGGGCAACACATGTCCTCTACATAAGGATTGCCGTGCTATTTTCGATATGTGAGTTCATGAGTTCTCGACTCATTAGTTGCAAGTGTTGGTCAGTGTTTGCCTTTGCTATTATACTTCGTACATCCAATAGCTCGACGACGAAGGCACCAAACGGCAGGCTCTGTGTTGGTCTGTCCGAGAAGGCGCTGGTCGTCCCATCGATGAACCACGAGGAATGCCAGCCAGAGGTTCCAAAAACATGCTTCAAGGTATGTCCGTGGTATATTGAATATGCCATTGGTACATGAAAACAAGCAGAGGACATATAACGTGCCGATGCAACTCTTTGGTGTGCACGTGAAGATACTAAGCTGTCACATGCCGTAGTGGTTTCGTAAGGGGTGGGTTTGATTTTTTTGTATGGTGTTGCGTGTTCCGGGAAACTTGTGTTTATTATATGCAGTTATTGAGGAACTGTCAACTCAATGCTTGAGCGCAAGGTAGGCAGCAGGTGTTTTGCTTATACCTAACTGTTCTTAAATGTGTTGTACTTCTACAAAAGTGTTCGTAGCCTTGAAAAGATAAGTTTTATCTTGATTTATTGTCATTAATTTACGGGTATTATTCATTTACTTTTGAGAAGTTCATGTTTTTTCTTCGTCTGGGTATTTAACATTTTCAATTTTTTCTACTGAGTTTTTATTTAAAAGCTGTGCCATGAAACATTTAGCATAATGTGTTGTATGTAGTTTGAATTATTTTTGGAAGAATTAGGAATGTTGTTATGCTGAAAAACTGTCATGCGCTGCCTAAACATATTTGCGAGAGACGAATGGAAATATGCTATGCCAAAAGCGCAAAGACATCAATGTTGTTATATGATAAGATAAGCATTGCTCTTGTATATCGCTTCGCCAGAGTGTGCAGTTGGGGTGCAAATATTTAAGAATGCCTGCTCAATGTTGTGGCTAGCATAAGCTAGCATATCATAAGTCTACACATTTTAATATTTAAACACTTTTGAGTGAGTTTTTGTCACTCGTATCACCGTTACGTTTGAATATATATATAAGCCGTTTTCACGATGGATTATTTTGCGCGAAATGTTTTGAAACATTTTACAATGTTTTAAAATGTTTTAGTAGTAGCCGCTTTCACTATGGACTTATTTGCGAGAAATGTTTTAAACCTCGCCCTACGGTCCCGTAGGGCGAGGGTTAAAACATTTTGTGTTGGTTAGTTCATCGTGAATGCGGCTACTACTAAAACATTGTAAAAATATTTAAAATGTTTTTAAAACATTTCGCGCAAAATAATTCTCCGTGAAAAACGGCTTGTTAATAGCACGAGCAGCATGCTATAAAGCTCTTGTATCACGCTGCTCATATTACTTTATAACACATGTAAAGGAACGTTTTCCAGGTCTAGTTTCGAAGATTGTATGGACTATGGATCAATGAGTATGTTCTGAAACACAGCTGAAAACGTTGATGATTGCCAGGTTCATTCTCTACATATATGCGACATCATTGTGGTATAAGATTACAACAATGGATATATGCTAATTGTCCTTGATATAGAGGCAACTATTTTAATTTTCATGATTTATGGATTATGCAAACCTTTTTGATCAGGAAGATAAGATGTTGTCAGAATTCCTATCTGTTTTGTCTCTTACCAGGCTATGCATTCAGCAATGTGGTGGTAAATGTACTCTTCGCTTTCCGTGTGGTCGTTTTTACTACTGAGTGGTCGTTGTTTATGTCTCGTCTCCCTCAGCTCTGCGGTACTCTATGCTTCCTCGCTGTGTCTGTGCGATGTTACGATATACCACATTCCATAAGCAATGAGAGGTTATCCTCCTTGACGTGCTAAAGAGCATACTCGGCGTCATGTTTCAGTTGGAATGGTGCAAGATATTCCGTGGTGGGGTATATGTATCCAACAGCGTATAGCCGGTCCCACCGATGTCCGTGGTACAGTTTGGGTGGTTTTCTTCCATGCCGTTTGATGACTTTCTGCCGCGTTGTTTCTCTTGATGGTTGCTTTACTCATGTTAGGGTAGAATTGGCACATAGCGTGAGCTGGGCACAAATGTTCGCACTTGTATACACGGGCACGGGAACGCTGATATAATGTTTCTTTACAATCCAATAAATGTGATGCATTACATACAAACTGGGGCGCTGTTTATTGTGTTCTGGTGTCGCAGTGTTCAGGTAGCGAAAGGCAAGCTTTAGAAAACGGAACAAGCTAGAGAATGATTGCAGAAAAATAGTTACAAAGGTTCCGTCTGACCTTGAAAGCGAACGGTGCCGTCGGCCACAGGTCATCCCTGCCATGAGCAAAGAGTCTCGTCTCGAACCGCCGCACAGTGGGCGGATTGACCATCCTAGCACGAAACGGGTCAAAAAATAAATTATCGTGAAATGCTATCAAACCTTTACCACTGTGTTCGCAATCCTTCAGACCACATTGTTCTGGGATTTGTTTTTTGATGCAGGTGGTATTTCATGGCGAAAATCTAGCTTAAACTTAGACTTTCTGGTCACGTTCTGCCGGGATCCGCCATTTCGCACGTTTCGGCCGTTGTGTTTTTTAGAACAAGGAACGTGTCAATTTTAAGAAAGAAAGTACATATGTACTATACGAAAAGAGCATAGCCTAAACCTCGGGAACACAAATGAACCCAAAATAAATGGCATTCAACAAATCATTAATGCTGTAAATGTACACCAAATTATTATAGACAAATGGGTCAGTATACAAACTATCGAAAAAATATTTGAAGAAAAATTAAAATGTACGGCCGAGTAGCTCGAACAAAAATCATCGCACATGTCAAATGAGACTTGTGGCTCTTTTGTTCCACTGCGATTTTTTTGCTTGTCTTTTTGCTCCTTTTTTGCGTCGAGCAGGTCGATAAGTTATCGCCTTTCGCAGACTACCTGGGTACATATTACGCTGCAACTATGTCGATTAGCCAGATCGTTTATCTTTTTTTTGCGTGAGACTCTTCAATTCCCCATTCCTCTTGTTTCCTCTTTCTCAGCATAGATATTCTCAAACTCCCCAGTCTCAATCTCCTCCCCCTCCTCCACCCGTTGAGAGGATGGTAGGACTTCTCCTTTTCCCGTCCTCCTTGCAACCTACCAAGTTTTCCGCAATGCCGCGTTTAGTCCTGCAGCAGCAAGCAACTAATAGGCAGCGAGCGCATTGGCTCGCTTGAATCATTGCGCGATTTATTTTTTACAAGCGTGTTCTAAGCTATTTACACGAAAGATGCAGCAATCCATTATCTACCAGATCTAGTGGAAGAACAGTTAAGTCATTTTGCCCAGCGCTGCTGCGAATAGTTGCTTTCACTCACGACTCAGACAATGACGTTTGGGAGGCCGCTTTTGTATTGAGGTTAGCTATGCCCTCATCTAAAAAAGACGCGTTACCGTTGATAATACATTTAACCTTATTCCCGCGGGCGCCAGAATTACGTTAACCGTGCGTGGGTGGGGCAGATTCTGTCCCACGCAGATATCTTGAGAACGTTAAGCGATTTCGATGGAATGAACACCATTCAATTGGTCATGACAATATATTTCTTCTTGAATCCCGAAATATATTTGTTGTTGAAAAAATGGGGGCTAGGGGGTAAAAAAAGGTTATTTAAAAGTCATTGCAGCCATGTGGTTCGACCAATTTTCATGCACAAAACGTTTTCGAGCTTTAAATGTACTGGTCTTCAATATATCAAAAGGACAGGTACCCCCAATGTTCATGTTCATGTTCATGTTCATATATTGGCGAATCATTCCACGTTGTGGTTTAGTGTTTGATCCGTTTTCAAAAAACATCGTCAAGATGAGTACATAGAGCCAAAAAAATCTCGTCAAAGATGAGTACATAGAGGATCCACATACATGATATACAAAAAGAGGGCATACACATACATCGGTCAGGGCGCTAGTACACCGTACTAACTCAGAACGCAAATAATTAACACAAATTGCCAAATACCAAATGCCAAATCATTTTTTCACCAAAAATGATATGTCAATCAGGTAGAGCGGCGGTAACATCTGGTTACATCCGAGCAGTCGAGGCGGCTGCCGGCAGGTTGTTCCAGGACTTGGCTGCACGGTATGAGAAAGTACTGCGAGCCAAGGAAAGCCGAAACGGAGGAAGCTGTAACTCGCCACGGCTGTTGCTCGAGTAACTCTGCTGGACAAACGCGAACGTCGACAAATAGCGACTGATAGCTTCGGAGTGTGTTGCATCATTCAGAGCCTTGGCAGACTTTGATCGCGTCTCGATGTTTGAATAAATCATAGTCGTACTCAGGGATGAAAAATGGGGGATTTTCTGATGAAAATAATGTCGCTGTTCATGATTGTTTGGAACTATATGAACCTCACATGTGGGCATTATTTGCTGTACTTTGTTAAATGTAATATATTGCCACGTTAACATCGTGGGGGAAGGCAGCACCATGTGCGGTAACGCTTTTTAATCATCTTACTTATTTGAAGTTGAAACTAATTTGACGGAGGGTATCGCCTCACCATTGTTATGTACCTGGTTGCGCCTTTGCCCCGAAATATATACATTTAGATTATTCCAAAATATGTACATTTAAAGTATATTTTATGTATACTTCCAGTGACATCGTTTCTGACGCATTTATTGCATCGCAAACTACGAAGGAAAGTATGCGCCGCACAACCACATTCGTAACACCCTCCCAAAAACATAAGGCTGGCACCGTCTCTGCTCGGTTGATTAAAAAAAAATACGCGTAATTATTTTCTAGGAACAGTCACAAAATTTCGAAGACGCTAGGTCTAACGGTTTAGAATCGGCAAGCGAAAAATTGGCTGGGGGAAGGCTTTCGAATCCGTGCCTCGCAGCTAATAAGGGCTTAAATCCGCCCACTGTGCGCCGTGCGTCTCGAACCTGCACCATGGACTCACCGTCGGTCATATCTGGAGGCGGGCACAGCGCTCTCCCATCTGAGATACACGGACGACGCTCGCTCCAAATTTAGCAGATCTATATAGACTGATCGGCTCCAGAGCTCCAGAGAGTCTGGCCGATCGGTTTGAATCCAGGATGGCACACCTGGATCCCATATGCATAGACAGACAAAGGCTCCCGATCACGTATGACATTTATTACCAACCGGCACACAACATGGCCAGTGATGAGTTGCTGCCGACTCTGCCGGCCAGCTGACGGCGGCCTCTGCGCTGCAGTGCCAGTGACGTCATCAGAGAGCTGACGTCACTGGCACGATACCGCAGACAGCGAGAGCAAGAGACCACCTGTATATCGACAGACATCTCGAGCGAGACAGACATTGGAGCACATAGACCACTCCCGACGCCAGCGTCATAGCATCTGGTGCAAATGGGAGAACCCAGGGGAAACGAAACGGGCAAACACGATCTGTTGTCAGGGCTGCAATGTTCATTTTTAAGACACATGATGCATGAACAAATGCACATCCGCCAATAGACGATAAACTGCCCGACTCACGGTCTCAAACAAAAAACTCGGTTCCAATAACAAACTTATCCTTCATGCAATATGCAGCACAACAAGTTTCACACTCATAAGTAAAGCCATCTAGATCCTGTCGCCACCAGCGGAATCATCTCTTCACTTCCTGTGAAATATAAGCTCCGATTTCCTCCCACGCTAGCAAACAAGTTAAAGCATTTACCCTTGTACAGAAAGCTCAACACTGTGAAACACCCTGCGTTTGCCTTCACCCTGCCTCGCAAGTCGCAACCCAACGAACCCAACAACAGTCAGCAGGAGGCAACACATGACAGCGAGGACAGCCGAGCTGCTTGTAACGCCACATTGAACGAGCACATACTTCACTCCGATTCCCGACCAGCCGCCCCAGCGCCGCTCGAACAAACACCGAGATCGCCACTGGTGAACAACCCCGGTGAACAACTTCGGTGAACAACCCTGGTGAACGAACACCGGTGTCTGAAACCGCGCTGTTCTCGAAGATCACCGGCGCGTCGTCACCGAGGGTCACGCGTTTCACTGAACATCACCACGGCGCACCGCTGCCTCAGATGGCACCGCCGTCGGTTCAGATGGCGCCACTGCTGCCTCAGATGGCGCTACTGTCGCGCCGGCCGATGCGACGCTCCGTGTTCAGATGCGCTCTCACTGGAAAAACCTGATGGGTGGTGAGCTGGAGTCGGAAGCTCTACGCAGTCCCAGCAGTTTGCTCTGTAACGGGTAACAATACAGCGTAACGTAACAATATAACAACACAACAAAACAAAAAACAACAATACAGCGCTATGACGTGCTGTATTGTTGCAGTGCTAAACAGGACATGCAAACGTACGAATATCTAGAAACCAGGCCTGATGAGGCTAAGAGTTTGAATTTTCAGTCAGCGGCCGAGTGATCTCTCGATAGAGCCGGGGTATATACATACACTATGTGTAGTCAAATGCTATCAAACAGATTATCAAGCCATATGCCATACGACAGACTGCTGTATTACCGTCAACGTTATTTTGCGTTATGTAACGTTATTGACGATTTTACCTTTACTTACGTATTTGCGTAAGGGCGGTAACCGTTATTAAGCAAGTTTCCATGGAGCGTAAATACCTGTATTATTGAAACGTAGCAAATGACGCAGGATCCTATTTCAAACTATCATCTAGTGCACAATCAAGATAGCATGAGAGCAAAACAGGTCATTACTCTGATGCGAACAGCTCTGAAGAAGAGTGAATCGGTCAGCTGTCGGGTCTGCCTGGCTGATATCCAGGCAGCTACGGTAACCAATGCTCGGAGGTTAGTGTGTTTGACTTGACTCGGAGCTTAACCCGCGCGGCGTAGGGGTCTCTAGCCGAACGCGCGGCGTAGGGGGGG
>VOPJ01000309.1:37026-82056 GCA_014673585.1 Semibalanus balanoides
AGTGGGATGGCAATGCAGGCTACCGTGAGATGACCGGTTTTAGCGGCGGTGGTGTCGAAGGCCATGTTGACCACTTCTCACTTCTGCAGTAGCTCACACGTCAGCCGAGCGACAATTGTGCCGCACATCTCGTCAGTTCTCTTGGTATACACTGGTACACCGCGCAGCTTCAGTGTTGTGTAGTCCCCGACCACCACCGTCAGACGCTCTTCCAGCTGACGAACATTACTGAGCGTTGACGTCAGCTTTCTCTCCCAGTGCAGCGTCAGGAGTGGTGGGGGTGCCCAATATATAACAAACACAAATTTACTGTTCCTAAGTACGGTTTGGAGTCCAAAACTACAGCGAAAACAATAAAAATGGGCCAGCTCATGAAAACTCAGTTGACATGCTTTCAGACAAATGATCCTAGGTCAATGACCTGGAGTGACCTGTACCTGAAAGTTTTTCAAGATGTGTGAAATTGATGTAAAACAAAGTACTGAAAGGTTCAGATCACCACTCTTATTCACTTTTATGTATCGTGATGATTCGCCAGGGACACTTTTGCCCACCACCCTAGTCAATGCTGGGCTACAGAAGACCCTACAGTGTCTTCTTCAAGCCTTATGTTGGACCTGTAAATCACTACCGATCGCTTCAATTTACACGCGCTCTAACAATATCCAATCGGCAACACTTCTAGCAAACCCAGACAATCGATCATCATGGGAAAAGTGTATTTTGATGACCCTAATATATAATATATATATATATATATATATATATATATATATATATATATATAATATATATATATATATGAAACAAAACAAATGAAAAACAGAATATAAGTAAACATTCATCTAAAGGGGCTCTAGACATGAATTTTATCGTAATCGATGATCAACCCAATAGCTTCGCACCGTAATACAAATATATTTGACATTTCAAAGTGTAGGCACACTCCCTTTAACTGAGAACTAATTTAATATTTCGTTTAGTTGTTGAAGAGGTTACAAACGCTAAACCATATCGCCTGGCAGTCTGTACAAACAACTAAAAAACAAAACAAATAAACATGCTGCAAGCATTATTCGTACTGCGCTCCTGATGTCAAAGCTTTCGATCAATGCGATAGGTTCACTCCCGTCTCTGTCAATTCACCGTTACGTAAAAGACTGGCAAACTGCTAAGTCAGACCGTTCCCGGATCTGCAAAAGGGTGTACTAAGATTTCACGGTCACCCTCGCAACCACACGAAGCTTTGGGAGAGGTTAATTGTAATTATTTAACAGTAACAAAAGTTAATTCCCCTTAACCTTTTTTATACACACACACACACCACACACACACCACACACACACACACACACCACACACACACACACACACCAACCTATATATATATTATATTATATATATTATATATATATATATATATATGTATGGCAATATATTATATATATATATATATATATATATGATATATATATATACATATATATAAAATATATATATATATATATAAACATATATATATATATAATATATATATATATATGTATAATATTAATATATATAAATATTATATATATTATATTATATATATATATTGCTCCGCCCGTTCCGTTTTAAATTGCATAATTATGAACAAATTTAAAATACAGCTTTTGGGGGAAATGCATGGACAGCGGCGCAACTATGGCCATTTTATGTCCATGTTTTTTTTTCGTGTAGTATTGGAATACCGTGGACTTGAACATGAATCAAAGGGAAACGTAATTGCATGGACTACTGAAATGGGCTGATATCGCCCAAGTATTTTCTATTTAGATATTTATAACGGTTCCGAAATGTAGTTCCGAGATTTGCCACAAGAGGCACTTGGATGTTACGTTGAATTCCATTAGTCGTGGCAAAAGTAACGATGATTCTGATTGGCTGCTGAACGATGTCCATGGATGCCATGCAAAAATTGTCCAGATTCTTACAGCATTTTCTAGTGCAAGCTCAGCTGTTTGCGTCGCGACAGCTGACTGACTTTTCTGCCTCTGCTTCCGCCATTTATTTTGTGTTATAGCGTCGTTTGTCTCGTCAGCGCGCGTTGCGGTTACTCGATAGTCAAGTGGTTGAGTGGTTTGTTATAAGTTGTAGTTGAGCACATAGGCGTATGAGCTTTTTGGGCCAGGGGGGCAACTGCCCCCGACATTTTCGGATTTTAACATAACGCTTATGGACGCTGCATGGAAAGAATCGAATTCAAAATTCATTTTGCCCTCCCCCCAACTTCAAATGAGTTCCTACGCCCCTGGTTGAGCAAGGCCCAATATACTGTAATTATTAAGTTACCTTAGATACTGTGGTTGAGTGGTTTATCCTATTGAGTGGTTATTGACAAGTTATTGGGTGACTGAGTCGGCGTCGTGATGGCTGGGAAAGTTTAAAGTTATGAAGGAAGGTTAGTTATTTGCAACTTGCAGGATTGTCCGAACACATTGCTTACCTTAGACCAGTTTCCATCATAGGTATATTCCAATCAATCTGTTTTGCCTGACATTTTTCAAGCGGGAGAAGAATTGATTGGCTCGCACTTAAAGCTGGATATTTTCAGGTCCATAAAGTTAGCTGAGTATTAATATACGAATTCAGTGACGAATCCGATTTGGCTCAAAATCGGTTTATAGGTCAATCTTGTCGAGATACTCACGAATATGCGATCGTTTTTTATAGCTGACCCAGTTTGATCTCTAAGGGTCATCAAAGTTCACGAAACGGTTTCGTGAACTTTGATGACCCTTGAAGGTCAAACTAGGTTAGCTATCTAAGAACAGATAGTACATTTTTTTTTAGTCCGAATGTTTTGATGGGATGGATTCCCGAGATCAGAACCCACGCTAAGCTTAGCTTGTTGCGCAGGCCCTGACCCCACCATCTGATCACGCAATTCTTGTCACCGGCAGATTTTAGAGACGAAAGTTGAACGTTCCCTACCGACTGAGGAGCTGGCTTACCTACCTACCCTACCGACTGAGGATACCGGCTCGCTGGCTTCATCTGACTTGTGACGCCGCCGCTGCCACCAGCCGCAGGTCATCCCCGCCAGGAGCAAACAGCAAGCGCCGAAGCAGCTTGAACCCATCTTTCCAGGTTCAGATCTGTAGTCCAGCGCTCTCCTGACTGAGCTACACGGGCGGACTATATTCTTTAATGTCTCGGCAAAATTGACCTACATACTGATTTTGAGCCAAATCGGACTCGTCACTGAATTTGTTTACGAATGCGTCGCTTACTTGATGGACCTGAAAATATTCAGCTTTTAGTGCGAGCAAAATTAAGGCTTGCACTGTATTGTATTGTATGCCTATACAATGCCTGTAATGTTTTGATAGAGACCCTTTAGCCCGGTTAACAAATTACAATGCATGTGATAATGACGGGATATAGCTCAGAGCCTCGGGTAATATGTTAAAACCAGCGCACTGCAGGCCGCAGGGGGTTCGCGCCGAACACGAGCTGCAGGGTTTGATTTCCGGCCCCCTCCCTGTGAGATCTCGAAAATTACGCAGCGTAGCGACAAGCGAAAAACAATATTAGATAGCTCGGGACAAGCTCTATCGAAAGTATATCAGTCTTCACTTGGATCAGGTCACAACTGAGGTCACCAGTGGTCATCAAAGGTCAAATTTTCCGGTTTTAGGACTCTGCTCCAGAAATCCCCAAATAACTCGGAAACTATGATAGCTAGGAACAAATGTTAGAGAAATAATCGAAAGCTCTTGACAAATGCAATCAACGTTATGTCCTGAGATTTTAGATAAGTTCAATCGCTTATGCTTATTGAATACCTCTGGAGCTATTCAATAGCTTCAAAGGCTCCTGCCAAATAGCTCCACTATCGTTTCCTAGAAGCATTCAACGAGAGTGACATCGTTTTGCCAACTAAGCCAGAGGTTTTTCCCACGTGAATCCGTGCTTTTTCACCTTCAACATAATGACATGACGCAGACGACAATCGTTGACGCCTTCGTGTTTCTATGTTCGGCTACATCTTCAGGTAGCTGCGCTCGCCCACTAGCGCAGCAGTCCTCAAGCGCGTGCGTCCTACGGGGAGGGGGGCGAGGATGGCACGGCCCCACGAGGTCTTTGTGTTCGTTCTCGGCCTTGCAATAGCGTTTTACACAGTGGCTGCAACATACTATTCTCCTCAAACTTTTCTCTCCCTGCTTAGTGGGCAGCTACGAACAGTTATACAAAGAACCGTGGTCCAGAAATGTCTCATTCTGGAGAAATGAGTAGTAGTTCTCGTGTGACGGATATGAAATGGGTCGTCTTTGTCCACGTTACTGTTTAGACTGCGCGCAAGCTTTGCGTCGGTCGACTACGACCTCATAACCTCTGTGAGAATGGTTGTCTATCCAAATCATAGATAAAATAGGGTTTGCAACACCATGGAAAACGAAAAGAAGGAAAGACCTGAAATAACAATTACTATATCTGATAACATCTAGACTCTGCGCTGAATTTTCCCTCGTGAATCTTGATATTTTTTATTGCACCAGAAGAGGATAGAGGCTAAAAAATACATACAATAAAATACAAAAACCAAATAAATACCATACAATCTATAAAATTTGTTGCAATGAATATATTTGAGACAATACTCGGGAATAATACACTAGTCGAAGCATACTTATTATGTCGAAAGGTTCCTCGATTTCGACTCATGACACTGAATGCAATATATGGCAAAAGGGTTTCCTGGGATCGTGTCTCTGAATAATAATGGCCAGGAGTGAGGGTATTCGTATTCGCTATAGAGTATAACAAGCTATGAGGACACGCAAAGTAGGAATGCTAGTCGCGCCTCTGTCTGACGGGCATCGTCAGATTTCCAACGGGCGAAGTGCCGATTTGATCTGATTTGACCTAGTCTTTTACGGCGAAAGCTTATCGATCCTCTGCTCATTCTATCTCGCTTCTCTATTCATGTGAACTCTAGTCTGCCTTCATACTGCGCTGCCATTGACGCCATCTATCTCCTCATTAATTATACTATACTATGTTGTAAAGGGAGCCTCTGGATCGACCTTACAAACTAACACTCAATTTCCCATATATCCCGCAGGATCCTGACTATCAACTGCGATTCCACTGCTCGTAGCGTGCAAAGTCTTTCTGATCCCTTGTAATCGACACTACGATCAACTAGCCGCTACAAGTACATCTATCACATCATAAATATACACTACCTCTTCATCCTACTCACAACCTATCACTCAAGAACAATATACAACCTATAATGACGAGCCACACTCAACCATCACTCACCATGCATCGGCTCCCGCGTCCAACCAGCCCTTAGTACCCTAGATATAGTGCCGCCTCCCCTATGCAATCTAATCAGCACTAGGCGCGACTAACATCTATTGTCGCAACACTTGTAATCTCGATACTGGACCGCGACTTCTCTCTGTTGCATTCCTCTCATTGCATCTCAAGCCACACATTCAGCACCTCCTCAATTCATGTCACGCACGCTGGATAAGTGGTACTCCGTCACTGTCACTCTTCCGTCCTCTCTCAGCTCGAACTCTCATTGCGCACCTCGAGTTGCCTTAGGACGGCCTCCTGCGTACAGTCGGCCAGCCCCTCCATTCTCGTCGCGTAAGCCTGTCTATCCATATACATGTCTACCCTCACGCGTGCGGCGTTGCCTGTGTGTCGCGTAGGTCAACAGTTACTTGTATCTAACATAACTTCTCGAAAGCACACCCGTTGTACGTCGGCCTTCAGTTATATTCCCGTCTAATTACCCAAAGAATATCGAATTCTGAATTCTCTACTATGCGCTATAATGTTGATCTCTAGTATTCCTTCGCATAGGCTAACTTAGTATCTCAAACTACATCTTTTGCCTTCGACACTACAGCTGTGCCGACTACAGCGCTGCCATCGACTGTTGCGAGTGAGCGAGAGTACCTCAATCGACCCATGACCTGACGCACCTGCGATACTCCTCTCGCATCGACCGTTCTCGCCCGCCAACCGTCTCACATTCCACATGAATCCTCGTCAAACACGGCCTAAACTATCTCTGATCTTCTAGCAATCGAGCCTGCAGCTTCTACACACACGTCCTCATAATACCATCTTTCACCATCTATCCCGCCTCTATCCTAGCGCGCTGATAGACTACTCTATGTCCTACGTTCATTTTGTCCTTATAGCTCTACTTCTTTACTTCGGACTTATTTGCTTGTTACGCATTGGACAAACTTGTAACGAAACTACACAACTTTCTCATTCTACTTGAGGAGCCATAACAATTCTCTCGTGACAAAGTCAACAATGATATCTTCGCCATCTTGAACTCTCATGATCGCTCCACTAGGCGCATGTTTAATATCCATTACATATAAGGATGTACACGCGTCCGCGCATGTCGCAACCATGAGTGTCGCGCCTTATCCCCTAGCTCACTCAACTCAACTTCTTACATGTTCCATCCTCATGATTTCGTTTCACGCGTGGTGGTGCCCGATTTAGGCACAGAAAGTCATACGTACGGATTCACACGCTCTGCATAGTCCGTGAGACGTCCTAACTCAAAACCATTTTTTTTATAACTGCTATTAAATCATTATGTTTAGGACGGTCTTGAGCTCCTATAAGAAATCGGATATTGGGCGGTCGGTCCGAGTCTTTTCTACTGTACCCTTTCATTTTCTGCTGCGTTCAATGTACACGTGTTAATTATATGGGAGACTCAAAATTGACCCAATCAGAGTGCCACTAAGCAGCAAACATCTATTTTTTTCTTCCAAATCTCTATGTAGCTATGTCTTTGGAAGTTAGCAGAGGGTGCTGGCCAGCCCCCACACACTTCCACTTCCCTCCCACACACCACACAACCCGTTAGGGCGACGTGTGTGTGCAAAACGCTCTCCGTCATGGTATACTTGCGATGTCCTCTATCTACACTAGTACCAACCCACATTTATTAAATATCATTTATAAGAATGGCAATAAATGCTAGTTGCATAAAAACGTACATGGGTTTTCTTTTTTTCTACCAATATTTTTTACAATACAACGATTTTCTAACAATATTGAGTTGCAGTGCCGGGAAGGCATCGATGGTTCCGGCGCTAGCCGCCGTGATAGTATGATATGGACCTACTTGGCACTGTCAAAATCAGGCCTGAATAAAGTCTGTTTCAATGGGCGACGATATCGTTTCTAAACATCGTTTTTTTATGTGCGCTTTTTGTCATGTATACTTAAATGTGCACTAAGCAACAGCCTATACAAATTGTTTGTTTGTGGGGCCCTTCATATCTGTTTGGGGCCCCTCACCGCTAAGAGCTCTAATAACTAAGTCGTGACCCCCCTTGACCAAATCCTGGCTACGCCGCTGGTTAATCTGCATTGGTTTCCTGCATGGCGTACTCCGTCGCCAGCCGGCCGCCGATAAGATATGAGGCGATATCAAGCAGTGAGCGCCGCCTCCTCCTAACGTCCACTACTGGCTGTGACGCCACAGCGACAGGTTCCCCCGCGCCCTCTAACCTGACGTGCCATTCCGCCCTGTTCCACTGCAGACCAACCGTCCCTTCGTCTCGCTGTCCTCGACCTCGTCCATCGGCGGCTGTCAGTCGTCTTTGAGCATCTGAGATCGTCTGAGACGAGGTGGTAGTCAGTAGCCTAGTCTCTCAGCGCAGCGTGATGTGGCAGAAGGCCATAGAGTGGCTGCTCTTCATGGTGCAGCTACTGCTATTCTGTTGTATCGTGATAGTGCTAAGCTGCTTTCTAGTGCTGCGATTCTGCTGCCTTCTCCTGATGCGCCTCTGCTGCTGGATCCTGATGCACTGCTTCTGGTACTGCTGGTACTGCTGCTGGTTCCTGTTAAAACGCTGCAGCCGCGGCCAGCAGCCGGCCGACGATCACCGTTGTATCATGGAGATGCTGGCCGGCGTGCCGGAGGACTGGCAGCTCACTCCGGACGGCGACGACAACCGGCCGTGCACCACATCCGATGGCTCGTTCCAGCGCATACTGCAGCAGGAGCTTCAAAAGCAGACGTCGGTGCTAGAAGCACAGTTTAGCAAGACCACGAAGAGTCTCAAAGAGGAGCTGCTCATTATACGGCAAAGGGTTGGCGACCTTGAAAGGCACGTGAATGAAAAGGCCGAATCGAGTCATCATCTCTACGACGCAGTCGACAAGAGCAGCAGTCGCATCTAAGGGCTAGAAGGTGAGATGGAGGAGATGCAGAGGGAGAGCAGCTTGTCCGCACATGACCTTTAACGGACCTGGAGTTCTTTCGGCGCCGAGGGAAGAGCCATGGAAGGAGGATGAGGCGAAAAGCGACAAGGTCATTGCTTCACAAGTTCATGCCAGAGATGGAGGTGAAGAAGGATGACATAGTGCAGTGTTATCGGGTAGATAAGGGGGAAAATCGTCTCCCAATTCACATGATGAGGTCAGGCGAGTGTTCGCGAAACGATCTATGATAACAGAACAACTCTGATGATGGACATGAACGGACAGGCGTGGGACTGCAGCGATCAGCCTACGCCAACGAGAAGCTGACGCCAGGTGCGTTTGTGGCCTACCTTAACCCTCGCCTTACGGGGAACGTTTATCACCTTCGCCGTATGGGGGGGGGGCTTTCAGGCCCCCCTGTTAGCTTACAAACCAAGCAACGTAGATCGACGCGGTAAAAACCAGTATGTTGCCTGTCATGTGATAAATCTAACAATATGCAATGTTTAGGCTTTAGGTCAACGGGTGACATTCCGGTTCAAGTAAATGAGCTAGCATCGGCCACGTAAAAAATAGTAATTTCGTTCTGTCCTACGTCATTATTAAAGTAATGAAAATGAAATGATTTAGTTAGCCTTAAAATGTTGGACGTTGAAACAGCTATCTGACCATATATCGATTTTTAAGTCTGGGTTGCTTACTGACCTCTATGGGCACGTACATCATCACCCTAGATGAAAATTGCTAAGGGTGATTTGCATTAGAGACCCAGACTCGATCACGTCCGGAATAGCGAACAGAAAACCTAAAAAATATAAATGAATAAATGTAAATAAAAGAGGATGTTCCTAGACCAGTTTTGGCTCCTGGATACAGAAATGGTATTTATTTGTTCGTATCTAGCCAACTAGAGTCCAAAAAGGTGAATTAAAAAATGTTGTCATAAGTTGATTACCCAACGGAACCCATCACTCAGCAAGAAGTAGATATATTGCTTTGCAAATTTGTTTGGGTATTGGGAGAGCAAAATCGACGACCAAAAAGGACAGGGTACAGCATAACGTCCCGAATTCATTGTCGGATCCTTTCGCAAATGGTCTCAAAAGATAGCCAATAGCCGTTTTCACGATGGCTCATTCTTGCGCGAAATGTTTTAAAACATTTATAAATGTTTTGAAATGTTTTAGTTGTAGCCGCTTTCACGATGGACTAATTTGCAAAAAAACAAATGTTTTTAACCCTCGCCCTACGGCACCGTAGAGCGAGAGTTAAAAAACATTTATCGCAAATTTGTCCATCGTTCAGACGGCTACTACTGAAACATTTGAAAACATTTTTAAATGTTTTAAAACATTTCGCGCAAAATAAGCCATCGTGAAAACAGCTAATGTTAATATATAGTGACAGTGAACTTAATCTCAATTTTGAACTTTGACCTTGGATGTCAAAATCGAGGTCAAACGACCGGGTACAGCAAAACGTCCCACATTTATTGTCGGATCCTTTAAAAAACAGTCTCAAATGATAGTAGGGGTCAATATCTAAGGTCCGTAACCCTAACCTCAATTCTGACCTTTGTCCTTGGAGGTCAAAATCGAGGTAAAACGACGGGTACTGCATAACAACCCAAATTTATTGTCGGATCTTTTCATTTATGGTCTCAAATGATATCCAGAGTCTATATCTAATGTCCGTGACCATACCCTCAATTTTGACCTTTGACCTTTGAGGTCAAAATCGAGACCAAACGACGGGGTACAGCATAACGTCCCGAAATTTGTGTCGGATCCTTTCCAAAATGGTCTCAAATGATAGCCAGGAACAAAACAAACGTCCGTGACCCTTACCTCAATTTTGCATGTTGTCCTTGGAGGTCAAAATCTATGTCAAACGACCAAAAACGACCGGGTTCAGCATAACATCCCGAATTTATTGTCGGATCCTGTCCAAAAAAGTCTCAAAATATAGCCAGGGTCAATATCCTACCTTCGTAACCATAACCTCAGTTTTGAACTTTGACCTTGGAGGTCAAAATCGAGGTCAAACGACCAGGAATGACCGGGTACAGAATAACGTCCATAATTTATTGTCGGATCCTTTCAAAATTGGTCTAAAAAAACATGGTCAATATCTTACGTCCGTGAGCTTGATCTTAATTTTGACCTTTGACCTTCGAGGTCAAAATCGAGGTCAAACGAAAGGGTACAGCATTACATCCCGAAATTTGTTGTTGGATCCTTTCATAAATGTTCGAAATGATAGCCATCCAGAAGAATGTTGGGCTGTAGTTCTTAGAAAATGGCGCCCTCGGGCATCCCGGCGCCATGGTGCCGTTCTTGTGAAGGATTTGCCAGCGTCGATGGCATCGTAGCGTTCTCGGGAGGCCGCGCAGGGTGCCCTTGTGTATACTGTACAAACAGCATCGTAACACTCTTGGAAGGCACCCTGGCATCCCCAGAAGACATATTGTAATTGAATGAACCAAATGAAATCCTAGGTACTCATACATTTGCACTTCAATCTAATTGGATAGGTTTAGTCAAGGGGCAAAACTTAAATGCTAAACAGGATTGGCATGGAAGTGACAGGACTTAGTAACTTAGTAACCCGAATAGGTATAGTTAGGGGAAATATCCAAAATTCAGTATTGTTGAAAAAGGGGCCTAACATTGAAAACTGCCGATCCACTTTTAACCCGCAACCCTCTGGGGATGGGAAATTTGCCCCGTCACGAATTTTCTTCATAACTCAACGACTAAGATAGATATCACCGGTAAAACTGACTTTACATAATCTTCTATCAATTCCACGTCTTATCACACAATTTAATTTAAATTGATAACGTTCTTTGGGAGATAATGATGTTTGAATGGCATCGCGTTATACCAATTTGGTGGAAAACGATAAATGTTTGAACATTTCGTAACCAAACCAAATTTTGCGGGATAACTGCAAACGGAAAATATCATTTTGAAGTTTGACTTCTGACCCCTAACAATGAAAATAAACTGATTTTTGCAGGGAATGTTGTACTTAAACATATTTTTAAGATATTAAGAAAGATAAATATATATGAGAGAACCCAGTATCGACGATACCTATTTTTCAAAGCAATACCTTCATTTTTAACTTACCCATAGATAACATGAACTACCATGTTATCTATGGGTCAGTTCATGTTATCTATGACTGTTTACGAGCCTCGCCGATAGAGGCTCTGAAGATTGTTTTGCAATACATAACAATCTTCAGAGCTTTTCTGATGAATGCGACTGTTATCTATGACTGAGAACATGAACTACCATGTTATCTATGGGTCAGTTTCATGTTATATATGTGTAGTTCATGTTATCTATGACTGACATATGGCTTTCTTAATATAAATAAATTATGACGTCCTTTTTTAAACGTTATTGTGTGTCAATTTTATAAAATTTGTATTTTGTGACCAGATGCAGGTTTATAAATGTCACTGCTGTATTTATTATATTATATAAAACTGGCCTAAGAACATGTTTTTTTTTTATTCAGACGTATCAAGTAACAAAATGACCTGTGACCTAACCTTGACTTATATGGTGTCAGGTTATGAAAATGGCTGCTACTAGCGAATTCTTTTTGTAAAGTACCCCTTAAAAGATGTGTTGCATGACTTTCGTAGACTTCTTACAAATAGTGTGTTTTTATTTTACCTGATCTTGATCTTTGCTTACAAATTCAGTTTTGCTCATCGAGAGATACATTATACCGTTGAGTACAATAATGCACTCAATTTAACCCTCGCCCTATAGCAATTGTCCTGAAGCGACCCCCCTGATGTTTTTCTTGCATAACTGTTTACCATAATGCAGATTCTGTTGAAATTTTTAGTAGCGACTTAACACAATTATAACGTATTGCTCTGATTTTTTTTTCAATTGGTCGACGAGTTCAGACAAAAATACTTTTATGTGGACGTCATGCACGTATACAAAAAATGAATTTGAAAACCAAATCGTAAAAATAGAGTTGTTTGGTACAAACATTGCATACTAAAAAAACGCTTAGAAACAAAATGAAATTGTGTTTAAATGCAATTTTAAAATTTTCGAAATTTTGTTTTTGACCCCCCAACAAGCAGGCTTAAATATTTGGGAAAGAATCAATACAATCAAATATCAAAGCTGTTAAAACAGCCGGAATATATGTGAAAGAAATGGGTGAGGAAATTGCTGCAAACATCAGGTGTAGGAGATCGATGGACGAGTCATTTTGGACGGAGCGATGGCTCACTAAGTAATCAGAAACCTCACGTATTTTTGAATTCACTTTTAAGGATCTTTTGACCAGATACAGGGGGGAGCATAATCTGTCCCAGGTTCGCTGAATTATTTGATGGGCTTCTTTGGTTTTAAGGGTTTGGTCCCAATTAAACATTAGATTTTGAGTTGCAGATAGCAATTTTCTTGTGCTAGGCCATTGCATTATTAATGTAAGTAATAGTTAAAAACAAGCCACGAGGGTCGAATCACAAATTAAATTTGAGTTTGGTTTTGACATCTGTAACATCCCCAGTTCCCAGTGTATTTTAACGAGGACCCTGAGTCGATGACGTTGTCACTCTTAACTAAATTTTGATGATAGTCGACTTGTTTTACATTTGGCCATACATCAGCCGTACATATGGCAGCGTGAAGGTTTTCTCTATTCACGAAATTCCTTCATATGACGTCATCAGCCCTAATATTTAAACTTCACTTTTTATGAAATTGAGCACTGTTTGTGAGAAACACATGTCATAATCGTGTTCGGCAGCAATTACTTAATATTTAAAGCCACATGCAGCGTACATTTTATAAATTTTGAGAAGGTGGGACAGTCCCTTTAACTGAACATTCAATACAACTTAACCTATTCCCCTGCGGAGGGCAGATTCTGCCCCCCCCGCTCGTTTTGCCAACCGCTTCTGAAACCGTTACACGTCTATCGTCTTGAAACTTCGAACTTTTCCTAAATATGAATGAACGCCATGTTTCTGTGAAAATTTTGAAAAAATCGGCCCAGCAAGAGGCGCTCCAGGGTCATGTTTTGGGAGGTCATTTCCGAATGCGGGTGTGCGGTGCATAACTTCATTCGTAGTTTTGTGGTGGAATAAAAGCGTAGAAACTAAGTGATGCTTTGTTTATCATATCATAATTGGAATTATACATATTTTTGGCAGAGGCGGGCACTCAGGTACAATAAATGGGAGGCGATATTCTTCGTCCAATTTAGGCCCAACTTCAAATAAGCAAGATGATAAAGGCGCGTTCCGCAAATGGTGCCCCCCACGCTTGTTTACCTGAATCCGCCTATGCACAATGTGTACATTTTAACAAATTACAGCAACAAAGCCTACATGTGACGTTCCGACGTCACAAACACTAATGAAAAGCACATCATTTTTTCAATCAAATATCCCCCATTTTCATCCCTGAGTGCGCCTGTATGATTTTTTCGTTTTTGTAAACTTGTCCTTTTACACATTGAAGAACATGACTTGGAACTCAAAAACGTTTTTTGCATCAAATCGTCGAATAACATGGCCACAAGGACCTTTCAAAAAACACCGCCAAATTGTCGTATTTTTTTGCCCCTGGCCCCATTTCACACAGAGCAAAAAAGGCAATTTCTGGATACAAAAAGAAAGATTTCCGTCACGACGATGAATGGTGTTCGCCCATCGAAATCGGCCGAGCGGTTCTCGAGAGATTCTGGGGGGGGCGAATCTGCACCACCCCCCCCCCCCAGCAGGTTAACGTAATTCCTGGCCGCCCACGGAATAGGGTTCAATGACGCCATCAACTTAAGCATTCGTTTGGTTGTTCTCAGTCCACTCCAGTCAAATTAAAACAACGGATGTCCGACATTGAATTGCCGAGCTTTTAAAGAGGTTTCCAGATAATAAATAAACTCCGATTTATAACGTCACTTCATTTCAACAGTGTATGTAAATCCAAGGTAAAGAGGGGCGTCGCCACGCACCGAAAGTTTGGCGGAGGGACGTTCACGTTAGGCATTCTGAAGTAGATTCTTTTCATGCAACGCCCATTAATGCTAAATCCGAAAATTATAGGGGGATACGGCCCTGTTTGCCACGGTTGAGGGGTAGAGGACGCGTCCCCCGTCCCCCCGCTTTTGAAGTCGATGGGTTTATGCCTGAAAGCTAAAAAAGTCATGACTGTGGCAGGTGATTTACTTGTAGTCTGTAGAGGTAAGAAAACATGCGCAAAGTTGGGCAGCAGCACTCAGAATAGTTGTAAGTGTTTGGAGTGATCTGCTAGTTGTGTTTGTTGAATCTCTGATGGGGTGCTTTTGGCAGTGATGGAATGCACCTTTGGGCTCAGGGGGTGCTCGCGCACCCCTAAACCACTAATTCTCCACTTATGCACACACCCACTTCTCATCCCGTCCCAAGGACTAATTCTGCACTTTGTGGGAGCCTCCCTCGTAGCGACATCTATGCCAATGTCACCTGTGTCCGAACCCCAGATTAGGCAGGTGGCGCTAGCGACAAACACTTTGCAGCACAGCGACCCTGAGCTCTGCATTAACGGGCTGGTGAGTGGTTATCGACTACACCTTTTTGCACTCGCATTTGACCATTCAGCATACCTGTTTGAACGGCAATTTCAACAGTCATCATTCGACAAAACAGATCGGCTGCTGGCGCCGGAATTTAGGAGATGAGCAAAACCGTAATTTGAACACTAGTCACTAGATTACTCATTCTGCAAAACTGTTTGATAATTCGAGATGATTTCGGCTATGGTCGAAAAATTGCGTTACTTCACCATTATATAGCTTTTGTGCGTTGAAGGAAATAGATGGTCTATCAAAATAACAGCTCGTTGGTCTGTATAACTTCTAGTGGTGTCAATCGGTTACCAAAATTGTGGTTACCGAAAAAATTGTGTGACCGATTTGGTAATGGGTCGGTCAGGCTTATAATTTTTTTGGACACTTTTCGGTCTGCTTAATCTTAAACAGTTCACTTTTATGTCACATTTTTTACGCATTCTTATTTCTATCCAGCAAATTGATACACAATTTGCTCGAAATTCAAATAAATAATGTAAATGTCTTTGATCTTCCTTGCGGTATTAACCATTTTGCCTAGCAAATGTATTTAGTTCCTTTTCACAATTATAATATCTTTTTGAAAACTTGACATGTGCGTTTTATGAATTATGATGTAACAAAGCAATTTTTGCCAGTGTGTATACATAAGTAGACTATGTAAAAATCGGAAAATCTTGGACATTTTTGGCCTCAACAAAAATTGGTCGATATTTGGTCAACCAAAATGTCTCTTGTTCGATATTGGATTGTTTTTGGCCAGGAACTTTTGGGAAAATGACATCACTAATAACTTAATTTCACTGCGATTCATTTCACCCAATCCCGATCTGTTTTTGGAGATTATTGAAAGTTTTGTTTAATGGTACGACTGACGAGTTGTAATGGAATGCCGATTGCCGACTTGTTATGGCGAATAGTGAATGTTTATGGTGAAACGGCAAGAAGTGGTGCCCTCTATATGCAGAGTGTTTAAAAAAAAGTTTTGCCCATTGGTCAAATGCGATTGCAAAAAGGTGTATTATGTCGACTTCCCTTGACAATGACAAACCCTTAAAGGAGGTGTGCCTTCTCACATCGGCCATGTGCAGTTTTTGACACTGGTCTACAGAACATATCTTTCTGAATTTTGCCATATACTTAATTTCTCCAGATTCACTCTGGTTGCTGATATATTCCAAATTCGCCAAGACCTGGCTGACAGTACAAAATTATCAGTATTCGCCAGAGAGCTTTCGCTAATAGAAGCATTTCCCTTTTACACAGCTAGCATATATCGTTAACGCTGGCGCCTGGCCAATAGAAAATAGCTCGTGCACGCTGATAGCAGCTGCTGAACATAACTCTGATATCTATTTAATTGTTTGTATGGGAAGTTTGTTGTCTTAGGTGCGCTATTCTAGATAACATCTTCTTCACTCTGTTTATAGTGGCGATTGTTTATGAATTTTGAAACAAAACAATAAGCAAAACATAATATAAGTAAAAATTAAACTAACGGGGCTCCGGACGTGAGTTTTATCGTAATTAATAATCAAACCAATAGCTTCTTACCATACGAAAAATATATTTGACATTCCAAGAGAGTAGGCACACTTCCTTTAATGGAATTGCATTTCCTGAGGATACGATAATGAGATGACTCCTGGTGTCAGTCAATTTTATGTTATATATGTGATTGGTAATTAATCACGGAGATCATTCGCGAACACCCTTGATTTATATCATCAGGCTATGTGGATTAAACGTGCCGTACCACAGCTGGCCGAGGATGCATACAAATTAACTCAACTGAGCTGGGGTCATTTTTTATGTGCTCCTGGTCGGGGCAACTCAAAGCATTTCTACCAGCTCTGCAGTTTTGAGCGGATTTGCACGTAAAACTAAGAGGAACATGTCGGATATAACTAAACAAAAACGCTGGCACAGCTTCAAAGCTACAACTGTGATAGCAGCTGGATTACAAAATTATTTGTATCTCTGATTACAGAGAACGTATTTGATGCGATACACAGTTGTTGTGCAATCAGCTAAAATTTGACTTGAGCGTCCCGAACTGTTTACGGCGGTGTTCGCACCGGGCGGCCGGCCATCGGTCGCTAGTGACGTGTTTGACACGCTATGAACTACTGTCGCACCCGGGCGCCGGCATTCGTCGGCTAGTAACGTGTTTGACAACCATGAATACTGTTCGCACCGGCGGCGGCCATCCGTCGTAGTACGTTTTGACACTCCATGATCTGTCGCACCCGGGCCGGCCCGGCATCGTCGCAGTAGTGTTGAAACTCCAATGAATACTGTCGCACCCAAGGGCGGCCGCCATCGTCCTAGTAACGTGGTTTGACACTCATGAATACTGTCGACCCGGCGCCGGCCAATCGTCGCCTAGTAACGTGTTTGGGACACTCCATAATACTGTCGCACCGGGCGCCGGCCATCGGTCGCTAGTAAGGCTGTTTGACACGCTATGAATACTCGCAGCCGGGCGCCGGCCATCGGTCGCTAGACCGTGGTTTGACATCTGAATACTGTCCACCCGGGCGGCCGGCCATCGGTCGCTAGTACGTGTTTGACACTCCATGAATACTGTGGACCGGGCGGGCCGGCCCATCGGTCGCTCAGTAACGGTTTGACACGCTATGACATACGTCGCACCCGGCGCCGCCATCGTCGCTAGTACCGTGTTTGACACCCAATGAATAAGCTGTCGCACCCGGGCCGCCGGCCATCGGTCGCTAGTAACGTGTTTGACACTCGCATGCATACTGTCTGCACCGGGCGGCCGGCCATCGGTCGCTAGTCAAGTGTTTTTGACACGCTATGATACTGTCGCACACCGGGCGGCCGGCCATCGTCGCTAGAACGTGTTTTGAACACTCCATGAGAGCGACCGCAAACTTTTGGAGTTGGTGTCACCTGATGGCCTGGGTACTGACCTGAGATACCCGAAGATCGAAATTTTAACAAATCTGGATAATGATGCCGAACACCTGTGCCTCAAGTAGGCGGCGCTGCGCCGTGCCATTTTCCCACTATCCACCGACAACTTCAAAAGGGCGTCCAAACGCCCCCCCCCCAGCTCGGCGTGGGTCAAGGTCATTAAAAGCAGTAGGTACATTGACTGAACATATGCATTACAAAATTATGCCAATGTCATTAATACAATTAGAAGTTTTCGCAATCGTTTATCCACTTTCCATTATTGTTTTGGGGTTCTTCTGGCGCAGTAGCTGCTCACGTCCTTTCACAGCCGTTTAGCCAGTTAACGTTGATTTTTTCACCATTTCCGCAGGTCACGCATCGACGGAGTTAAAAACCAGTACCGCTCGCTAACAGTCATTACCTATACCGCTCGCCACTGGAGCATGACTTGGCAGTGGGGGTCGCGCCCAATGCAGGCCTGTCATTTCATCACGGCTTCCACTCCCCCTCCCCCACCGCAGGTCTCGATCATTTCAGCACTCAGCACACCGACTGCCGGGAGACCCCCATGGCCTTGCCTTGTTTCGCGCTTGAAGAGCGTTTCTGGTGCTGAACGCGGAGGTATTTGGCAGAACGAGACGAATGTGACGCAGGAGGACGGGGTCAAGGCGCGACACCGAGTCAACTGCAGCCATGCAATGATCCCGGTCTGGATGAGTGCGTTTTACTGCCGTGTCCTCCCAAAAAGCACACGCTCTAGTCAGGTGGTGACAAGCATGCTTGGCTAGTAGAGTCGGGGCACCGTGCATACGTACACCAGGATTGTAACGCCTTAAGCTTGTTTTTAGTCCTTCATACTAGCAGAATTACTGAATGCTTTTATCAAGTGGTATGCAATTTAATAATGTTTAACCTTATTCTCTGCGGGGCAGATTCTGCCCCCCGATGGTTTTTCGTTTTCCGCTTCTTAATCGTTAGGCTTAACGTCGTGAAACTTCTAATTTTCACAAAAATTTTCATGAAAAGTAATTGTGTAAAAAATAAAAAATAAAATTGCCAGCAGAGGTGGTGCAGGTTCCTGGTTTTTGGGACGGTGTTACGAATGCAGTTTGTCGTGGTCGCGTACATCTCCGTAATTTGCGGTACAATACATGCGTCAGAAAATGTCCACATCCAATACTCTATCATAAATACGTGATTACACATATTTTTAGGCAGAGCCGCACTATAGGTATGTTATAACAAGACAGCGAAATCTCCCTCAATTAGGTTTATACTTCAAATTAACCGAGAATGATAAAAGGCGTTACGTGCAATGGTCCCCATGTTCTGGTTTACTGGATCCGTCTAGCGCAAGTATATTGCATAACGATTACAGCAAATAATGCCCACATGTGAGGTTAAAATTGACCCAAACAATCACGAACAACAAATATTTATCAGAAAATCACCCCAATTGACATTTCCTGAATACACCTATAATTTCAATTTTGGCTACGAGCGAGCGCGAAGCGCTCGCTTGTTCTTCCGTGGTACATGGCAAAAATCTGAATATGAGCGGTTCGACCCTACCTAACCCGTGGCCACGCTTTTGAAAAGCTAATATCTTTGCAATCGCACTTTCGACTGACAAACGGTGTTCTTTGCTGAGCGCGTGTCGCGTGATAGGTGTAGAAAAGTGTTTTCTCGCCACAAAAACGTAACAGCTGGGCCGATTGTGTTCAAATTTTGTGTTTGGTTAGGGACCCCTCAGCCGCCACTTTCCCACAATTCATGGATGGTGTGCGTCTGCACGTGCGCACGTGCACGCCCATATTCTATATCTCAGGAACGGCTGAGCCAATTGTGTTAGAATTTGATGTGTGGTTAGGAACTTCTTACTCTCCATCCAGCTTTCCCAATATCAGGGGTGGGATGCCTCTGCACGTGCGAACGTGCACACCCCTATTATAACTCTCATGAACAGCTGAGCCGATTTTGTTTGAATGTAATGGTTGGTTAGGGACCTCTCAGACGCCGCCTTTTCCAAAGTTAGCGGTGGGGTGCCTCTGCACGTGCACATGTGCTCACCCTTTTTTGTATCTCAGAAGCTACTAGCCCGATCGAACTGAAATTTACATACATTTCCCTCGCGCTCGCTCGCTCATCGTCAACTACGGCTCCTTTGACCTTACTGGTACTTATCTTTTGATATATTGACGAGCTTATTGATTATCTCAAGCTACAAAACGTGTTTTTCATGAAAATCGGTCGAACCACTTGTTCGCAATGACACTTAGAAAAACACCCAAAAAAAACGTATTTTGTGACACTGGCCACCCATTTATAAAAATAGGGGTCCAAAAAGAAGCATCTTTCGTGACGAATCAAATGGTCTTGTCACATCGAAATCGACCAAGCAGTTCTCGAGGTCTCTGCCCCTCCCCCAGCATGAATCTAGGGGCATTCATTATAATTATGCCCCCGCGCGTTCCCTACACTGAACGTGAAATACAATGCTTTTATGAGAAAACTGGGAAAGTTACAAATTTTTCGGGGAAAGATAACAATTTATCGTAAAAAATGTTTGCAGCGATCAAAATCTTGCTTTCACAGTATGATTTTATTTTGCACCGCTTCGCGGCCTAACACAATTTTTGCAATTGTTTATACAAATAAGAAAATGGGTAAGCGTATACCATTAAGTGTCTGACAAAGGCTCTCCTCAACTGTAATTGCTGGACTCAGGGTCCACTCCTTTTATAAAATATTAATTTTCAAGCAGGCTACATGTTAACCATATTTTGTGCTGGCGGACAGAATACGGTTAGCGTGCTGGGGGGGGGGACAGCTTGCACCCCCCAGATATCTCGAGAACTGCTGGATCGATTTCAATGGAATCAACACTATTTGTCGATTTGTCGTTAGACTTTTTGGACTCCAAAATGTCTTCTTTGCTAAACAATTTGGGCTAGGGCAAAAAATGCGAGAAAGTGGGGTGGCTTTTGAATGGTCATTGCGGTCATGTGATTTGACCGATTTACATGCACGAAACGTTTTTGAGCTTCTAATGTAATGATTTTCAACATATGAAAGGGACAAGTACAAAAAAGAAAAATCATAGGCGTACTAAGGGACGAAAAATAAGGGGATTTTATGATAACACAAATGTACTGTTCGTGACTGTTTGGGACAATAGGAGCGTCACATGTGGGCTTTGATGCTGTAATTCGTTAAATGTAATATGGTGTACATAGGCGGATCCAGGTAAACAACGTGGGGGGGGGGGGCACCATGTGTGGAACGCCTTTTATCATCTTTATACTAATGTGAAGTTTGGCGTAATTTGACGGAGGATATCGCCTCCCATTTTATGTACCTGAGTGCACCTCTGCTCCGAAATATGTATTATCCAATTATGTATTATGTATATAGCAGTGACATAATTTCTGACGCTTTTATTCCACCGCAAACTACGAAGAAAGTATGCGGCGCACAACAGCATTCGTAACGACCTCCCAAAAACATGAGCCTGAAATCGTCTTTCCTGAGCCGATTACTTTTAGAATTTTAACACAACACACGCCATTCAATTCAAGGAATAGTCACAAAGTTTCAAGACGCTAGGCCTAACAGTTTTGAAGCGGTATGCGTACAACTACTGGGGAGGGCAAAATCTGCCCCCCGCACGGAATAGGGTTAAGTTAGCTAGCCTGCCGAGTTCCAAAAAGGCGACGCAAACGCAAGGACACAGACATCGGCACACGGAAGCTGCTCCAGTGATGCCCAGCTTGATGTACCGGAGTCCAAACAGTGGGGACCAGACTGGACTATCTCCCCAAGTCATCTCCCACCAGGTTCCTCCAGATCCACAGCGACCATTTATGTGCGGAAAAGTATTTATGCCTAGTTTGTCTAGTCTGTCTTTCTGCCTAGTAAAGTCTAGTCTTGCTGCTTTCAAACCATTTGCACTTTTACCAGTAGTTTGTTACAGTTTGGTACAGATGTATGTATGGGGAGGTACAGTCATTATTCCGATATCTACTAATGAGTGCTGCCACTGCCACCGGTCACCGTGACCCCAGGTTTATGTGTATAAAAAACATCTTCATTTAAATGTGTTTAATCAATTCAAACTGTGCGACCAGGAAAGGGTTACCTGAGGCTTGGCTCCAATTACGGTCTGGCTGCAATTATAATATGAAAATGTCGTTTTCCCCTAACTAAAATTAAAAGTGACACGCCGCTTCGCGGCGTCACATCGGTTGCCATCGTTATAACAAAGCCATTGTCATCGGCTTCGGCTCGTCGTAACGCTGAATTGAATAAAAAAAATGCAGCTAAAAATTGCACTTTTTTAAGAAAATCACTTTTTCGGAATACAAAATCTGAAGAAAATAAAATCGGAAAAAATATCTGGAAAACATTGTTAGCCTGTAATCCTCTACGAGACTCACCGCCTTTTATTTCTGGGTGTTATCGGGCAAACACGACAAAAATTGCGGGATGCGCTAAATATCTAAATACCTACTTATAACATGAGAATCCACATTAAAAATGTTGCAAAGGCTTAAATACACGCAGAAAAATGGGGGTGCATTTTTTCGTCATTTCAGCCAACTCCTCCCCTCCCCCTACCTAATAATTATTGGTGACGCCCCTGCGAGTTGGTATGAGATAAGCGTTATAACGCTTATATCTAGTACTGTAGTACTATAGTACTACCTATATGTGTATATGCTACGTAATATCGCGTTCTTATGTTGTTGTTATTGTTGTTGTTGTTGTTTGCTTTTTCCGCATATTTTTCCCCTGCATTTTTTTCTCCAGATTTTGCATTCCGAAAAAGTTATTTTCTTCTAAAAAGTGCATTTTTAAGCTCGAATACCAAAATAATGTGACCAGCCTTATTGACCATCCAGGGAGAAACAAGTATGGGTACCTTTTTGCCACAGAAAGGTGCCCCCCCCCCCCCACACCAAGCAGAGTCTGGATCCGCCAGTGCAACCAAGACCGGATGCCAAGACTCTCAGGGAATCACCATACCGCAGTTAAAAAACACAAATGTGTTCCTAGATCCCAATATCCAGAAGAGTACCCACGTCTCATATATGAGACGTGGGTATTATTACTGTTGCAATCAGCAAGTATAGCTTAAAAGCCATTGGTCCCTCCCCTAGTTCTGACATAAATAGCAAACACTCGACAGCATTTCCGCCCCGCCCTCCCTGGCCCTGGCAAGCTCATATTGATATAGCTTTTCGCTCCGATTCGTACTGACAATTTGCCCTTGGCTGGGATGGCCTGCGGTCGGTGGCAGCGGCCACGGTCAGCTGAAGTTGGAGGTCGGGGAGGACTCGGCCAATTCTTTCGGCACGCAAAGCTTTTGGCTCACAATCCTGCCGGTGGCCAGGAATTGCACGAATGCAGATGATAAAATGCAGGGTCAATGCCAGACAGCTGTTTGGAGAATATATGTTTACAGAAAGTTATCATAACAAAAGTGTTTGACTAAATTTAGGACAAATATTTGCAAGTTTATGAAGCTTGATTCACGATCCATATCACCTTCTAGCAAAACTATTGGACAGAAGTGTCGTTCTCTATAGGCCTAGTAGGTTTTAGGCCCTACCAATGTTTATTTGGGCCCTACCAATGCCTCTCTGGGCCCTACCAATGTTTTACAACATTTCGTTTGAAAAAAATAAGACAGCTTCAAAAATAATTTAAAATGCATCGCTATGAACAATATAAAAATGTATAGCATGGACCATACGTGGCAATTGAAATACCTATATACCATGAGTTTTGGTTGGTTGAAATCACCTTATATGAGTTAAACAATATCAGAACATGTATCACTTACTCAACTACTTTGTGATGATTCAAACAAGATAAAATTCCTCATGACATGGTGAATCTTGCGAACACTCTGGCATTAATATATATATTATACATAATACAAGAATTAGCCAAGAGCACAATACAACCGAAAAGCCACTGTATTCTCTATCCAAAGTCTAGGCCTTTTTTATATCGATCTCGTGAATTCTGTTGTCATTCAAAACATGTAATTATAAGCTGAGGTATATTTTACAAAGCAATTTGTTTTATAATTACTATGATTTTCTTTGTGATTGCAAATAATTTCTACAAATGATTATCATTTGGATTTCATAAAACTTGCTTGTAAAAATGCTTGTTAAAAGGCAATTTATATATCTCAAAGGTTGACTGCAGCGAAGAAATGTTTGTAAATGCAAACCTGTAATTACAAACATTTCCTCGCACGAGCTGTTCTGTTCCGTGCTCCGAGGTTGTTAGGATAATGGTTAAGAACACTGAAGTTTTATCACATACTTTCATATGAAGCTTCTCAACACACCGCTACGTTTTTTTGATACAGCGCTGAATGACAAGACAAAACATCGCATATATTTAGCAGGCGAGTCCTTACCAGAGCAAGCAGTAAGTGATTTGTCGACATGGCCTCAAAAACTGCTATCTCAGCGGCCAGCGCTAAAAATCCCATTATTGAAGTGACTGGGTTCCTTTAACCCTCGTCAGTGTAGGGGATGCCAACCGCTTGGTTTTTCCTAAATAAATCACGTAAATATCAACAGATTGCAATGAAACTTTCAATACCTTATTCTGCATTAATTTTACACGTACCCAGAAAGTTGCAATTTTATAAATCCTTATGACCAAGGATCTTTGACCTGTTTCTCAAGGTCGTTTTTTACGAAACTGGCGTCCCGTGGTAACGATTCTTGAAACAAGTGCAGTTCCCGAGTGTTTCTTGTTCAGGAGCATGTGCAAAGGTGACAGTTATGGCTTTTACACAGATTGCGCTCTCGATTGACCTTTTTGGAGGTCAACTTAGGCACTGACCTTCGATGACCTCAGATGTCTTTTATCGTCTTATGTCCGTTTCTAGCGCAGTTTGTGATGCTGATTTCATTTATGGGATCCATTTTACATGACTATATGTTACACTGGGGTCATGCGCTTCCAAAAGTCAACTGAGGTAACTGACTTCAGATGACCTTACATGACCTTTGTTTAATTTGGCAGTTTCTAGGTAATTTTGTAATGCTGATTTCATGTTTGGCGTCTATTTAGCATTCTAAGATGCTCTTTTACGCTTTTAGATCGATAAGTTCTCATTTTTACACATTTTAAATATGATGACATTTTGGATTTGACATGACCTCAGAGGTCACCAAATGACCCAGGACCTTTAAATAAGATGGCAATGGCTTCCTCTCGTCACAAGCAGCACGCTCGTCTTTTAATAGAAGCTCTAGCTCAAATAGGAGCCAAACGCCAGGGGGGGGGGTTGTACCCCACTAGGGTAGGTCATATAAATTAATTATGTTTGCGGAAAAATGACGTAGTATATTTCTTTGCCTTTCAGTATAAGTAATGCAAATGATAAAAAGCTCAAATTTTGGGTGAGCAATATCGCACTTAAAAATGCGAAAAACTACACAAATATAATATTAGCCTGTTCTTGGAGCAATAATTACCTGTCCAAAAACGATTCGCGTTGTTAGATATAACGTATTGGGTGCCCACAAGCATCATTCTATTGTTTATTTCTGAATTTTGATTTTTTGTGGGTAAAATTGTCCATGAAGAAAGCTAAAATTCGTGAAAATGTCAACAAATGCCCATTGTTCCGAATGGCTGTTCCAGAGCATGTTGAAGCTGGATAATTGAGATAAAGTATAGGTAAAGGATTATATTTTTAAGTGTTGACAGCAGATACTAAACTTAAAGCACTAAAGCCGAAGTCATAGACAGAACGGGGGGTCCAACCAGACCGGCCGTCTTAAAGGCCCACACATCTGTGATGCTACAATGCTATGCTATCCTCTCTGTTGGCAGCCCTTTGATATTTGCTACATCAACCAACAGGGCTGGAGATCCTAGGGGTTGGTGGAGGGGGATCACGACCACCTGTCCCCCAGATGTTAAAAACTTTGGGCGGGGGTCCAATAAAAAATAAAGCAGGGTGGCCTCTTGATCAAAAGAAAGCGGACAGTCAAAGGTCAGAATGGGCCCTACTCATCCCAAAAGTGGATTTTTTTTTACAAACCGAGTTAGCCGGTTAATCAAGTCGGCATGGTGATCCATGCGATTAAAGACGATCTGAGGGAGACATCGGTCGCCAGAGGCCCCTCGGTCGTCTTGAGATAGCACTTGGCCGGCCTGAGAGGGCCCAGAGTCTGCCTGGGGCTCACAGGTTTTCCTAAGGGACCATAGTCAGCCTAAGGGGTCCATGGTCGGCTTGAGGGGACCCACAGTCGATCTGAGGGGCCATCGGTCGCCTAATATGACCCTTACTTGGTCTTAGATAGCCGCCATCCATCATGAGGGGTCCTCGTTTGACCTGAGAAGGCTTACGATAGGTCTGAGGGTCCCTCGCTCGGCCTGAGATTGCCCTTGCGCGGTAGGCTTGAGGGGGCACTTGGTCAGCTTGGGGCTCTTGGTTGGCCTGAGGGGTCCTCGGCCAGCTTGAGGGGCCCTTGTTTGGCTTGAGGGGCCTACGTCGACTTGAATGAGCCCTCGATCGGCTTCGCAAAACCCTCCGTGAGCCTGAGGGTCCTCGGTCCACTTTAGAGGGCTCTTGGTCGGCCTGAAGGAGAACTGACGGCCTGAGGGTCTGAGGGTCTGGGCGTTTGTCGGCCTGAGGGTCCCTGTTCTGGTCTGAAGCGTATTTTTAGACCTGCTCATGCCCAATGCCTGGCTGAGATGGCCCTAAGCCAGTCTGAGTGAACCCTCTCAATCTGAATGGGCTCTATGTCGGCCTGGAAGGGTCTTAATTCGGTAAGAAATGACCCTTAGCGTCTTTGAGAGTGATGATGTTGGCACCAAAGAAGTTGTATGTTGCAAATTTCAGCGACATCGCTGGGGTCACAGGGGTTGCTGTCAGGACCATCGGTCGATCTGACAGGGCTCGCCGCCGGTCTGAGGGGCATTGCTGGGTCCTGTAATCATAGGGCATTCTAGGGCCTGGCGGAGTCCTCTGATACCGACAGAGATATCTTTTTGGAGATATTCTACTTCTACGGTTGGGCGAAGTGGGCAATTGCCCTGTCCCAAACGAAAAATCAAATATGTAAGCAAATGTATGATTTTGCCCCTCCAAAAAATACAGACTTGAAATCTCTTAACTTTCTCTCGCTTAACAACTTCTCGCTGACGTCCCCCCTGGTCAGCAATTTTTCCGTAACCACCGCCTCCTCCCCCAACCCCCGCTCAACAAATTCGCCACTTCCCCGGGGCCCCTTGTATTGCGGGGGCCCTGTCTCTGGTCGGCCCCCTCAAGACTGGACCCCCAGACTCAGAAAGCGATCTTCAGGCTGTCAGCCATATGTAATTTGGCTTGATCTTGAATCCAAAAGTTCTTAAGAAATGGAAAAATGGTCCCACGTCAATCACGGAACACTGCAACATCTTATGCGAAAATTTTGACAAACAATTAGACATTTGTATACCACGTGGGGGTCAGATACTATTGCCACCGACTGTATATGCCTTCCGTATGGGTGTCTATGCCTACACAAAAACAATGTACGAACTAATCGTCATAATTCACCTCACTTCTATAGATAAGTCACATAGATGGCGCTGGCATCGATAAGGGTCTGGAGCGGTGCAACTAACCGGTTCCCGGGACAATGAACGAGACAATCTGCTGATGCTCCAAGAAATATGTGACCGATCTGAGTAACTTTCTCACCATTCGATCCCGCGCGTGGTCAAAGAGTGTTGTTACAGATTTTGTACCCAGATTGGCCTCTGAAGTTGGACCAAAAGAACAACACCGCCAAAAGCCGTTTGGTCTAGATATTGGTCACGAAAATTGGACCAAAATGGCATGAAACTAAAGAAGACACTATTTTGGACACGCCGGATCGAATAGTGGAAAATGAACAGATCGGTTGCAATAGTTTTCTGAGCATCAGCAAATGTCTAGTCAATTTGTCCCCCGAGACCCGTTAGGCGCACCTGTCTGGAGGTGGGCTCACGGAGGAGCTCCGTGCCTGCCAAATAACGTTTTTTGAATGATAATTTTTTTTTCCAATAAACTTTTTAGACATCAGCGCCATGTAATTTGGTATGGTCCCATGCATTCATGTCTGACGACACAGTCTATTGGGTATGCATTTTTTGACTTTTCATGGGTACTGGGCGGGTATGGGTATTACATGTTTAATAATGTCGCTAAGCGTTATCTTTTTTACTTGACAACCAGATGTTTGGTCAGGTAAATAAGTTTATAAATGATATGACACTTCAGCAATAGCCTTTGGCAATTATATGACAACAATAAATCGTTGTAAGTAATAGTGGATTTTTTTTAAAAATCATGTCCGATCCAAAATCTGATCCAATATGATAATGCCGACCGAAAAGTGTTCGATGAGTCAAAATCAACAGCAGCACACCGGTGCGTGATATTATTTCTCGTTAACCATCGCTCTACGGGAGCTTTTCTCACCTTCGCCCTACGCGGGGATCCTGAAAAGACCCCCTGTTTAACTTCCAAACCAAACAAATAGAGCAACGCCTGGAAATACCATCCCAGCCCAGCAATCCGGTCCGATCCCAAACGGGATTTCCGGACTTCCACTCAGCCACCCCGGTCGGGATCGGATCGGGACCGGTTCGGGAAATGAGATACTTCGTGCGGGCTGAAGCGGTCCGGAATTCCCGACTTTGCCCGTACGGCCGCTTTGGAAGTCCCGCACTTTTCCCGAGCCACGAATGGCAAATACACATGGAAAACGTGCCATCTTAATCGGGATATCCCAACCTGCCCCGATCGGCCGGGCCGGGAATAAATCGTCATTGGCATTGGTGCGATAGGCACGGATATTTCACCAAACGACGTAACCAGACGTCATAAGTGTTCAGGACAGGGAATGCCATATTGTAGAAGTTAAGATTATCGTTTTTTTTAAAGGGAATGTTTTCACCTCTCTGATAAGTTGTCCAATGTACGCCGCTTGTGGTGCAAAATATGAAGTAATTGCTGGCCGAACTCGATTCTGACATTTGTTTCTTGAAAAAGTTGTCAATTTCATGAAAAACTAAGTTTTAGTATTTGGGCTGATGAGTCATATGAAGGAATTTGGGAACATAGGAGTAAAGCCCCTTCGCGCTGCAATTGATGCTAGTGTTGGCTAATGGTAATAGCCAAATGTAAAACAAGTTACTTTCATCCACATTTGATAAAGGAGTGCCAGCCTGGCAGGCTGGGGGCGCGGAGACCCTGGAATCGCGGGGGCGGCCGGGCCGCAGGCGCGGTCCGACGACCAGATGTGGACCACCTCGCCCGAGCGGCCGGGTTTTTTTGTGGTCACGCCCAAAAGGCAGGGGAGACGAGCTAACCCTTGCCTGTCACCCACGGGCGGAGAAACGCACCGCGGGCACGCGAGCGGACGGCGGGTACAGCATAGACGGCGCCATCCTGGACCAGCAGGGAGGGAGAAGGTCCAGTTGGACTAGCCACAGCCCGAGTGACCTGTCCATACCCTCGCGACTGACACTGCATCAGAACAGCCGCGGTGGAAGGGTGACCGACACTACGCCATTACAACTCAGACATCTGGGAGTGACTCTGGAGTGACAGCTCCGAGTGTAGAGAGTCACCTGCCCAAACCACTTTCATCCGACCTACACTCAAACCGGGAACGACATATCAAGAGCGGCTTTTTGTTTTTTGTCTGTTTTTTTGTGTGCAATCATATCGTCACTCCATTAGACAAAATGAAAGCTGCAACGATTCAAACCTAATATGTATATGTATAAGTGACAGCTTAAATAACCGACCTACCATCCCGGCTCCCAGGACTCCCTCAGTACCAGGCCCGCCTCAACCAATCGGCCAGACCTGGCGGGCCAGACCCCGGTCAGACCAGACTAGGTCTGTTCGGCCACAAAGTACCACCGCGCCCTGCTGGAACCGGCCCGGCTGTCCTGTGCGGGCGACTGCTCCGCCGGGCGGCCTGCGCGGGACGGGTGCAGCGGCCGGCGGCGCGCTGCTGACGCCGGGTCACTAATCGCACACCTAATGTCGATCACTGATGCCGTCTTTGGCTGAGTCAACCTGATTTTGCAAAGTCATAACATTCGACATACTGTGCCTAAGCGAACTTGGTTGAGCTGCAGCCATTGACTGACAAGGTACCTGCCTTTTCCCGAGTTACTTGCACCGTCGGGAGTACCGTGAAACGCGCGGCGGCGGCGTGTGTTTTGTGGTTCAGAGACTCCGCTCTTAGGCTGCCAAAAACTCGACCTTCCATCATCGGGTTCCAGTCTGGAGTGCTTATGACCCACTTCACACAGCGCCGCCAATGACCATCGGCGTAATTTAGCAGGCCCCCAAATGGGCCGGTGTCACCTGCGCTGGACGACTTGGTGTGACGCAGCTCACGGCACGTCATGGCGAGAGGTCATTCCAGTGCATCTTTTTAGGGGACCTTAATCTGGACGTGCTGTAGCCAAACAAGCTGGCTGTCAAGCGTACTTAACGCTTCTCAGTGACCTGACTCTGGGTCACCTAAGTGACGACTCCTACCCGCAATCCCGTTAACGCACCCCCGTCACTTCTGGACCACTTTATAACGAGTCACCCTGATCTCTGCAACTCTGTCCGGGTCGTCGCATGCGACATCAGCGACCACGACGCCGTCATCGCGTGTGTGACGGGAGTTCGAGTCCGACGCCACCCGCGAGATCACATTCGGATCAACAAAACTCTAAATCAAGACCATCTCTGCCTCGACCTGCTACCGCGAGACTGGACATCTGTGTACAGGACGTGCCGTACCCGGGCGAGAAATACGACGCATGGCTGTCCGTGTGAATGGCCTGGGTATAGACCAGCATAATGCCCCTCTCACAAAAGTAACAGGTAGACAATCACCATGTCCCTGGATTGGAGAGAGACGAGGACCTCAGGCAACTGATGAGAGAATAAGAAAACACGCCCGGAACGAGAACGGATTCAACCCTGTCAAGCCACTTGCAGGCGTACCGTGGCTATCAAAAACGCGTCAAGGTTCGGCTGGCTACAGCGAGAATCGGCACACTTCAAAGCCACATTTTATCACCTCTAAGAGGTGCATTGGAAAAGAATATCCGGAAGTACACGTATCCTGCGGGAAGAACCGGAGCCAAGATTCAATTGGCAGTGCTACGCCAGCGTGGCGGGATCAGTTAAACACCACTTCGGCGCTCTGTGGGGCTCCTGACAAAGCGGCGGCGCGGGTACAGAGGCGAGTGGACGGGGAGACCTGGTACCACCCCGCCCCCACGAGTGTGTGCGGCTCGTTTGAGTCAGTCTGTGACGCTACCTGCAACTGTCTGCCTGCGCTGAAACAGCATGGGGACCTCAAACGCTAGCTGTGTAGACGGAGTTCACATACAGCTATTAACTAACGTTCCCTGTAAATGCTCCACATTGTTGCCATGTTGTATATAGTTCGTTGTACTGGACTTGTTGACATGTGGAAGACCCTACATCACCCCCCTGCTTAAGGTGTGACAGAGGTGACCCAAATAAATTTCGGCCTTTCAATACTGTCACGTTGTAGGAAACTTTGCGAGCGAGTAGTGCAAGAACCAGCTTGTCTCGTACCTGTCAAAACACCACGTGATATTGTCCTGAACAGCATGGGTTTCGCCCCGGCCCTCCACGGAGTCTGCAATTTGGTGCATGTCAACTGTTAAACAGTAACCATGGACCGAGGGGCTGGTTACGTCGCTTACGACCACGCCACGTCTAAGGCGTTTGACAGTGTGCAGATTCCCGTCCTGGCAAGCTGGGGTGGTATGGTGGTTGAACACATTTTGCTTCCGTGGCTGGCTTGAGGGTGTACGCAGCGTCGTAGGCCTGTAACAGCATTCCTGTTTACGGGGGCACGGCAGTGGTTCAGGGACGCATTTAGGTCGATATTGTTTGTACCTTTACAAATGTTTGCCTTCATTTATTAATCCGTCGGTCCGCTGTCATGTATGCCGATGACGTCAGTTTTTAGAGCCGATACTCCGGCAAATTGTTGCGACCTCTGTGCTAGGGTGGCAAACTACACTACAGCGTAGCCTAACTGGTTCACCAAAACGTCTAAAAAAACCCCCGGTGGAACCTCCTCTTGTAAAGTTTCCCTCAACTTAAACTTGCCCAAAATTTTGAGGTCCGCATTGGGAACGGCTATTATCTAGACTTCGCCCTCCGTGAAGGTCCTTGGCATCATTTTGGACTCAAACCTAGACTGGAAACGTCAGGTGTCAGCAACTGTTCAGCGCTGTTATAGCATTTTAGTGGGTCTCGCTAAGTTAAGCCATCAGCTCCCATTCGAAACAAAAATGGTTATTATTGAATGGCCTTGTTCATCCCTATATAAGATATTGCCTAACAGTGTGGGGTGGTTGTTCAAAAACACAAAAGCACAGAATCCAGAAAACACTAAATTTTGGGGCTAGAAAAGTCACCGGGATCAAGCGATCCCAACATATATCTCCCGCCTTAAAAACACTCGGGTGGCTCAAAGTGGACAAACTATTGACCGAGCGTGACTTCTGTTCTGGCTTGCCCCCTCCTGAGGTCGCCTAATGCGCGATAGTTTTGTGTGCCTTGGTGGTGTCGAGATCTGATGTGTCTGTCAGAACCCACGCCACGCCGAGGTCTGAAGCCTCATGCTTCAAACCCCGCGTGTCCGTACCGAGCTCGCCCGCAGATCATTTGTGTGCCGCGCGAATGGTGCAATCGGTTACCGCCAGAAGCAAGGGCCGCGACATCAACTAAGCTTTTCCACTCAAAGTGCAGAAATGGCTACTGTCAGATGACGAAAAAAAAGTGTAGCGTAGGTTAGCATATAGTGACAGACTTTTGAATGACTCGATGCTCTGAACTGTAATGATTCGAAAATCGGAAGAGCCACCATGTGGAGTTTATCGACAAATACTACTACATTACATGGTAACTCGCGACGTCAAATTTTGAATTTAATTTGACTTTTTTGACCAGATACAGACAAATGAAGAGCAGCACTGTATTTCTGAAGACAAAACCGATTCTAAGAAAAATAATGTATTGATTTTACTGTAATTCATCAATTCAAATGTTTTGACTTTGTGACATGACTTTAACCTTTACGTGAACTTTCATTCACGTACTTAAATCAGGTGGTTAAAATGAGTTATCAATTTCGTGTCCTAAACACGTAAATAGTATGTCATACATGTGTTGCTGACTTTCGTAATAATTTTTGGGCAATAGTGACCTTTTGTGACCTGACTTGAACTTGACATTTTGCCCCAAATCAGCGCGTTAGATCATTNAAATACGTTATCATTTACCATTCTTAGACTTTCTTGGTAAATATGGTGCTCTTTATTTGAAACTTGGCTTTTGTATTGTTGTAATACTTTTCTTTAACATAAATATCTAGTTTTTAATATTTTCACACACAAAATAATATATAATAATAATAATAATATCAAAATTTTGTGATTTTTTGTTATACAACATTTGTATATTTGTCTGTTTTTTTAAATTCCAGTTTATCCTTTAATTTCTCCCTTTTCACAGTTTTTCAAAGATTCTCTGATGTTATTACTACATTCGAGCATAGCTCGTTGTGCTTGAAAGGCTATCAGTCAAAAATGGTGATATTCTTTTGAAATTTGGTTTGTATGCTGCTTGAACACCTTTCATATATATTCCGGTTTTTGATGTGATAAAAAATGATAAAAATGTAAAAAATAAAAGACAAATTGGGTAAAAATATAAATTTTGAAAAATTTGAGATAGCAGTTTTATATTACATGCAATTTGCTAGATTTTGCTTTTTGCGGTTTTAGTTTATCATAAAATGTAACCATTTTGCAGCTGCTTAAAACTTGAGTGATTTTGTCGCTAAATTCAAGGAAACGTGACGTTCATAAAACAGTGTATATGTTTAACCCCCAAATTTGGAAATACATTTTATAAATTTTTGCCAAACCGATGTCAAAATTGATGGTGCATAAAGGTACTGAAAGGTTTCAGGTTGAGTATCAATTGATATGGTTTGTAAGGGTTGATCGTCCAATAAACCACTGGCAGGGGCGGCAACACTGTGCCCCCTCCCCCAGATCAAGCGCCGGAAAGTATAAGCCCAAAATACAAGGTCATTTATAGGATAGTATGACTGTCGGAATTTGCTCCCCTGACGCTTCAGCAAAAAAAGAGCGGGCCAAGCGGGTCGAAAACAGGAAAAAGGTGGTGCACAACGACAATTCCAGGATCGAGGCCGGTCGCCGAGGCATAGTACGAATCCAGGAAGCGGTTGGCGATTAATATCGGGGATAAATTCCGATTAATTGGTTGAACGGGTGACGATACAATGGCGATAATCGTGTTGGCGGAAGAGTAACGGGTGGCGACCACAGCGATATATCGCTTTTTTAGCTATCATTTTTGCTACCTCAGGTCCGCCAAAAAGTTTGCCCCCCCTAGCTTGAAAGTACTTTCCATGCCCCTGTTCAATATTATCCGTTTTTCCATATAATAAATACGACAACAAAAAGAATGCTGAAAAGAAAGAAACTCTTAAAGAAATACATTAAAACCACACGATACATCATCACTTTTCACCTTATCTACAATATGTTAAACGTTTTTGACATTCCGCAAAAACGGCTCATATTTCGTCGGAGGACAGGTGCCTCCCAGCACCTGATGGAGTACTTCCGAAACTCATTAGGATAAGTCCCATAGTCCTGCGGTGGGGCTCCTTCTCACCGTCAAATCGTACACAAGCGAGTTTTTTTTCGAACCTCTGACTCGCCAGTATGCCTGCTAGAAGCAAGCGTGGCGATAAAAAGCAAACGGTTGTTCACTGAGAGCAATAAAATGAAACCTAGGGAACCAATAAACGCTTAAACACTAAAACAACGAAAGCCAGGATCAATTAAATTGAGTCTGGTCTGACTCACTCTCTTTTCTGAATTAGATCGATTTATGGACCAACTCCAGCAGTCTGAACGTGCTAAGTGTCCACTGACAAACAGAGGGCAAGACGATGTGCTGCGAGAGACATGACATACAGTCGTTTAGGGGGCGGATCGTGCTTTATTGGGTATCTGCGGCCGTCTTTAATAGAGCCAAGTAAATCACGAATGAAGGTACGGTGGTGGGGATGCAGTGGTGTTTTAAAGTTCGCTTCAGGGGCAAAGTGCTGAAATTTGAGCTCGTCCACGAACCACGACAAGATCAGAAGAACGTATCAAATGAACGGATGTTTGAACGGATGAGCAATGCAGCCGTAAGAAGGCGTGAAACGGCTAGGGTTTACCCTGGGAATGACAACGATATCAGATCAATCAGTCTGTTGCAACAAAGCAGAAATGAATTAAAAAAGGGAATTGAATGGAATACAATGCAATGCGTCGTGGGGTGACAAAGTTTGCTATCCAATGAGCGAATGAAATACTCGTGCGGTAAATCATCAATCACATTGCGTTACTGCTTTTGTCGCGTGTCACGTCCGTTCTAATGCGACTGACGTAATGCGTACGTATGTCGAACAGCAGACCATGAGTTCCTCAGACGTTCATGCATCCGAGACGTTCCTCCGCAGACGTTTCCATCATCAGACAAGCGTAGAGTCTGCAGTGTGCACAGCCGTCAATTCTAAAGGAAGTCTAGAACGTCTTGCTGGTCTATGCTTCTCCACTGATGCCGTAACGCTTTGGCAACGCTGTCCGAGTCAGAGCCAATCAGACGAGCGCGACATAGGTATCGCCTATCCAGACGAACTTCGGCGGACGCTGTAAGCGCCAAGCGGGTAGGGCCTGGTAGATTGGATACATGATCCAAGTAGTACGCAACAAGCATTGATTTACCGATAAAAAAACATTGAGGAAAAATTTAACTAAAAGAGGAAATATATGCAAAGGTCAGGGTGTTTGAAACTATTGGCCTTAACACCAATCTCGGAATAATTCAGAAGACAAATGAAGCTATGTCCTACGCCTTTCAAAAGCGATCCCGGTAAGCCCTACCTGTTAGAAGCAAGCCGCACCTGAGTGTACAGCTACGTGTTGCCGCCGGACAGTCACCTTCACAGCGGACCCGAACACCGCGACACCACGGGAAACACTGACTGACGACCACTCGCGCCGCGGGCAGCCGGCGAAATGCTGCCGGCCCTGGCGGCCAGGTGAGGAACTAATGCTGGCGATTACCGTCGGCAGATGACAGGCTCAAAGGTACGGGTAATAGAGCGAGTCCTGGTCCAGAACGGGTGGCCTCGAGTAACCGCTAAAAGCTTTTCTCTGAATTAGAACAAGAATCAGAGTAGCTGGTCATATTTTGACGACTTAACAGGGTTCGTCAAATTTCAACCCCATATACTCGGTTTCCCCCAGGCCCCAGCCCATTTTCTCATATTTCGTAGTTAATGCTCCAATTGTACTGAATTATGTGAACTGATTTTTCCATACGTATTAAAGCAGCCTTTACAAAAGAATATGTGATATATCCCACTGAGAGCGAAGGCTGTAAAATGCTGAAAGCTTCTATGCCAGTGATGCACTGGGACTCTGGGTATATGCTCGTGCAGTTGGCTTCCCGTCTCAAACATCCAGCGCCCGGACCACTTATAAAGATCGTCATCAAGAGTATTGCACATGTATTTGCGGGATTCTCAAGATCGTATTTCCTTCGCCATGACTAGGAAGCGGACCACATCCGATGGTGCATAAAGTCAGAGAGTCCACAAGATAGGCAGCTCGAAAATACTTGTCAGTAAAACATTATCCTACACAAATCGAAAAAGGTGTCAGTACCCAAGTGAAAGGCAAATACATGCCTAATAGATAAATACACCATGACATGTTTAAATGGCATTAGCAGAAAATTGTTTTGTAGTGATATCATTCTTATATTTGAATGGACAGACCTTCCATGCAGGTGCTCTGCCTAAACTATGATATTCACAACAAAACAGGAAAACGGATTAGTAACAACAAACTTGTTCGAAAACCTGAGTCACGCGTGTAACAGTATGTCCATCTACATACTTCGCAAAATCCAACCCAATTCAAAACAAATGCTACATATACTATTACAGTACGCCACCCACGGCAAGAACAGGAGCAGAGAAGGCACCAGCACTCTGATAGCTAACCCTGTCGGACTCGCATATGCCTAGCTCGTGCTGCTCATCGATAACTGTAATACAACAGTGTGGCAGTGTAAACAGCAAATCATCGGAACAATTTGGCTCGCAACGAGGAATCAAACCGGATATAGTATTGTTTTACGATATTGCTTTAAATAAACGCGTATTCTTGGATAGTATTGGATAGACTTGGCAAAGGTAAAATACCAATACTTAATCAAAAACGGGGAAAATCTTGGTCACATTTCATGCTTAACACATGCCATGCCGAAAGTTCTCGACGAGACATGCAAGCTTCAAAATCACATCTACCGAAGCCTCCAACTCAATCAGCGGCGGGACAGGGTAGAAACACGCTTTGAAAAACCATGCCTTGAGTTTACCCGCCACGGCCGACAGTGGAAACCACCTACCGCAAGAACGGCCACCCTCAGCATAACACACGTCCTCACAACGGTCCGCAGTCCGCTCCACCTCCCACAAACTATGACGTCTCCAACCGTGCGCCATTCGTCTTACATTCTGACGTCAGCCGTCCTGCGTCACTATGCTGACGTCTCCGTCACAGCTCATCCCGTGCTCGCGGAGTATCGGCGCACTCACACAGCTGCACGAGCGCCCACTCCCCGGACACCATCCAGTTGGGGTCCTCCGCCGTTAGCGCCTCCCGCTCCGGCGCCAGGCCCGACACCAGATCCGCCTTGAGCGTGCGCAGCGCCAGCAGCGGAGCCGGGTGGAAGCCCTCGAGCGAGGCACAGAAGCGAGTGTCATGGCGCCAGTTCCGGTCACCCAGAAGCTTCCGGTAGTTCAGGTCGCCCTTGAAGATGAGCAGATCTGCGGACTGAAGCTGGCGGTATAGATCTGGTGCCTCGCTCGCCATCTTGCTGTACGGCAGCGGAGATGTCCAGAACGTGTCGGTGTCGAAGCGCCACGTGCCGGCGTCTAGGTAGTGCTGCCATCTCTTGGCGAGTTGGGGAAGCGCAGTTTTGCCGGTGGCCGCCAGCATGTGCTGCAGTGTGTACTGGATGTCAGCGGGAGTGGTATCGGAGACGAACCAGGGGATCGCCTTGATGTGGAACGTCATGTGCTGCGCGATGTTGAGGGATGTGAGCAGGTCGGCCAGGCACAGGTCCGAGAACAGCTCGAAGCCAGCGTTGTCCATGATGATGTCTGAAATGTAGGTGCATGGGTTAACGACTTATGAAGGATGTTCCGAAGTGTCAAATGTTTGAAGAGATGTGTAAAGCCTAAAACATGGCTTGCATGGCTTAACTACTCATGGCAGTGGCATGGGAAACTTAGCGTTTCACTGAAATTCCGCTGCAAATCTGGCATTTTCGTCAATTCGTTGCTGAGTGAAGAAGCATGCGCAAAACATATTAGCAGCGTGGCAAACGGGTAACGCGGAACGTGCCGCAAAGCACAGAAATCATTTGCTGCCTGATTTCGAGACAGGAAACAGCCAAAGCAGAAACATTAATGACCACTGATTTCCAAACCAAATAAAGTGCTGTAAACCAGCAGTATAGCAAAAATACCCCTCCCCAAGTCCCATCCAGCCAAACTGACCGATCCTGACATCCCGCCTGTCCTTGAGTTTCCTGAGCTGAGCGAACACCCGCTCGCTGTCGTTGATGAGCACCTCGGTGATTCAGCTCCACCAGCTGTGACAGTGGCGACGACTCCTGGGAGACGTGCGCGCCAGCCGAGAGCGAACAGGTCGTTCTTGTTCGCCCACAGAGACATCTGCCGGCGGCCGACAGAAGTTCAAGTGAGGAGGTTGTGAGCGGTGGGGAGGCCGGGTAAGAAGGGAGAAAAAACGTTAAAATGTTCCTTTGACTCGAGTGACAATACCCTTTGATTTTGCATACAAAATTTAGACTGTTGCAAAATGGTCGAAGTTTCTCACCGAAAAGTTCTGCCGCTTGGATTATTGATCCATTGCTCTTCCTGATTTCATAACAGTTTTTGTTTCAGGTAAAAATCAAAAACCCTTATTTCTTGGCATTGGAAACTGAAGTGTCCTTCCCTCTGTTGTTATTCTGCTATCCGGGTAAGCCCCCCCCCCCAAAAAAAAAAATGGAGTTTCAGGCTTACCAATTTGTTTTGGTAATATAAATGAAGTTGACACTTGACTTGGTATTCATACAAAACAATTAAATCTGCGTTAAACATAAAAGTTTCATATCAATCAGATATTTAGTTTCGATGTTATAAGACATAATATCAACCCTTTCAAAAAACGGGTTTTGGACGTTTTCTATTTGCACTGGAGAACGATCGGACCAGCCCCCACCAAGTGTTTGACATTCCTAAGTGATGACGTCACCAAAGTCATGGCCCTTGCCTTCAAATTAAGAGCCAACGGGGAATTGCGATTTTTGGGGTGATCTCCTGAAGACCCTACTGAGGAAAATGTTGTCTTACCATACCCTTTATGGATTTCGTGAAGTTACAGGATTCCAGAAAATGGGTCAGTTTGATTCAAAATGGCCTCATTTTGAAAATACTCGATTCTACAGCATTAGTGCACTTTTGGCGTCCGTATTATAGTACACCCATTGGCTTCAGTATCGTGACGTCATAATTGCCTAACCTTATTTCTAGTATCTTGGATCGGACCACCTTCAGCCCCGACCACCGCCAACAAACGCGACTTCCAGAGTTCGAGACTGGTGCGGATGTGGAGTGGAGGTGTAGCTGATCCGCGCCAGTATCGGACAGTGGAAGTGGCGTTTGTTGGCGTTGGTCCGGGCCGATCGTTCACGCGTGGAAATCAAAAATGTGAAAAACACGTTTTTTAAGGGTTTAGATAATGGCTTATAACATCGAAACTAAATATCCGAATTAAATATTAAACTTTGTTTTGCGGTAACGCAAAATTAAGGTTTTGTATGCGTACCAAGTGTCAACGTCATATCTATTACCAAAACAAAATGGTAAGCATCGAAACTCAGCGCGTTTTGGGGGCTACCCGGATAACAGAATGCAACAGAGGGAAGGGCACTCAGTTTTCAATGCCAAAAAATAAGGGTTTTGATTTTTAGAGCTGAACCAAAACATGTTTTGAAATCAGAAAGAATCCAACTGGCAGAACTTTGGGTGAAAGAATTCGTCAATTTTACAACAGTCTAATGCACATCTGGAAACGTCAGGTGTCAGCAACTGTTCAGCGCTGTTATTATCATTTTAGTGGCGTCTCGCTAACGTTAAGCCATCAGCTTTCCCATTTCGAAACAAAAATGCGTTATTATTGAAGCCTTGTTCATCCTTATATTAAGATACTGCCCTTAACATTGTGGGGTGGTTGTTCAAAAACACAAAGCACAGAATCCAGAAAATACTAAATTTTGGCAGAATAGTCCACCGGGATCAGCGAATCCCAACATATATATCCCGCCTTAAAAAAACACTCGGGTGCGCTCAAAGTGGACAAACTTTTTGACCGAGCGTGACTTCTGGCTCTGCACCACCTCCCTGAGGTCGCCCTAATGCGCCAGATAGTTTGGTGTGCCTTGGTGGTGTCGAGATCTGATGTTGTCTGGTCAGAACCCGCGAGGCTCTGAAAGCCTCATGCTTCCAAACCCCGCTGTCCGTTACCGAGCTCCGCCCGCAGATCATTTGTGTTGCCGCGCGATGGTGCATGAATCAGTTACCGCCTGAAGCAAGAAGCCGTGACATCACTAAGCCTTTTCCCAACTCAAAATGTGGCAGAATGGCTACTGTCAGATGACGAAATAGTGTAGCGTAGGTTAGCCATAGGAGTGTAAGACTTGACAATGACTCGATGCTCTGAACTCGGGTAACTCGATGCTCTGTAATGACTCGAAAATCGGTAGAGCCACCATGTGGAGATTTATCGACAAATACATACATACATACATACACATGGAATGGCAAAGTAACAAACTTCATTTACTAGAGTCAGTAATATGTGTGTAGATGTAGATATATGTAGAGCATAAACCCAAGGTTTTAATAAAAAGGATGTGCACAGTGAGCTGTATACATAATAGAAAACGCTTATTAGGTGACGTCAATGGCCTTGTCATATTGACATTAAAAATAATCTGAGTGTTTTCGCCAACTGTAACTTCTCCGGGACTAGCCTGTGGCCAAAAATTCACTCACCCCGATGAAATCTGAGAAGGCCCGTTTGATCTGGTCGGGGGACAGGGACGGCAGGGTCCGCCACCGTCTCCAGAAGGTGCTCCCCGAGCAAGCTCGATCGCCGTCATGGACGCCTCCAGCGTGTCGCGCTTCTGCTGTCCGAAAAAGTCGTACTCGCGCAGCTCACCACTGGCGATAACAGATGTCAGCCGGTCAATCGATGATAGCAATAGTGCCGCAAATCCCACGCAGCCAAACAAAAACGCGAACCGTGCTACAACTAGCAGACATTGAACTTCATCGCTTAATTCTGCCGGTGAGCTGGAATTACACGATCGGAACTTGGAAGACAGGGGCCAGGGTCCACGCAATAAACGAAGCTAAGTGAATAACTCCGACCCCTTCAAAGGTTTGATAATGATGATGATGATTGGGGTTTTAGGGCGGACCGACAACAAAGGTCACATGCCGCCCACCCTTTAAAGGTTTGAATCGACACCCATCTATTCAGAGGCTCCAGTAAAAACCGTGCAGAAAACACGACAGCTAGCTGGCGGCACATCGCACCTGTTTTCTATGACGGATCGGATGCGGCGGTACATGTAGCACTCGACGAAGAGCCAGGGCGCCTCGAACCAGACGGGCGGCTCGCCAGCTACCCACTGCTCGTCCAGCAGTCGGTTCCACAGCGGCACGTCCGCTGCGTCCCCCGTCAGCGGCACCAGCGGCTTGTTACGCTGCATGGTGCTCTTCATTTCCGAGAGGCTGCCATTGATCGCTTTCAGCTTCTCCCGCGCAGCCTGTCAGATCAACATAGGGGGTAAAGGGGAGATGAGGCTGGCTCTATTGGTGATAATGGGGGTATAGGGGAGGTGAGGCTGGCTCTACTGGTGATAATGGGGTAAGGGAGGTTGAGGCTGGCTCACTGGTGATAATGGGGCGTAAAGGAGCGTGAGGCGGCTCTACTGGTGATATGGGTATAGGGGAGGTGAGGCTGGCTCCTCGGTGTAATGGGAGGTAATAGGGGAAGGTGAGGCTGGCTCTATTCGTTGAGTAATGGGGGTATAGGGAGTGAGGCGGGCCCTCTATTGTGATAATGGGGGTATAGTGGAGGTTGGGGCTGGCCTCTATGGTGATAATGGGTATAGGGATGTGAGCTGGCTCTACTGGTTGATAATGGGAAATTTAAGAGGTGAGGGGGCTGGGCTTTTCTATTGGTGATAATGGGGTATAGGGAGGTGAGCTGGCTCTTATTGGTCGATAATGGGCGGTAAAGGGGAGTGAGGCTGCTCTATTGGGATAATGGGGGTATAGGAGATGAGGCTGCTCTATTGGTGATAATGGGGGTATAGGGAGGTGAGGCTGGCTCTATGGTGATAATGGGGTATAGGTGGAGGTGAGGTGGCTCTAACTGGTGATAATGGGGGGTAAAGGAGAGGGTGAGGCTGGCTCTACTGGTGATAATGGAGGGTAAAGGGAGAGTGAGGCTGGCTTACTGTGATAATGGGGGTATAGGGGAGGTGAGGCTGGCTCTACTGGTAATAAGGGGTATAGGGGAGGTGAGGCGGCTGCTATATGGATATGGGGGGTGATAGGAGGTGAGGCTGCTCTATTGGTTTTGAATAATGGGGGTTTGTTAATGGAGATTTGAGGCTGGCTCTATTGGTGATAATGGGTATTAGGGGAGGTGGCTGCTCTATTGGTGATATATGGGGTATAGGGGACGGTGAGGGCTGCTCTACTGGTGATAATGGGGCGTATAAGGGAGGTGGGGGTGGCGTCTATTGGTGATAATGGGTATAGGGGAGGTTAGCTGGCCGTCTACTTTGGTGGTGATAATGGGGGGTATAAGGAGGTGAGGCTGGGGCTCTATGTGGTGAAATGCGGTATAGGGGAGTGAGACTAGGCTCTGAATTGGTTGCATAATGGGGGATTATAGGAATGTGGGTGGCTCTATTGGTGAATAATGGGGTATAGAGGAGTGGCTGGCTTCTATTGGGATAATGAGGTAAGGGGAGGTGAGGCGTGGCGTCTATTGGTGTGATTAATGGGGTATAGGGAAGTGAGGCTGGCTTATTGGTGATAATGGGGTATAGGGGAGGTGAGGCTTGGGCTCTATTGGTGATAATGGGGGTATAGGGGAGGTGAGGCTGGCTCTATTGGTGATAATGGGGGTATAGAGGAGGTGAGCTCTATTGGTGATAGGTGATTGTCTCATGGCACCTCACCATGATCTCTCATGGTGATACTTTGACACAGGATTTGTTCACCAAATTGTTTTCCTTTACAGGAATCATTAGACTGTCTGACTACCATTTCCTACATAGCAATTATGCCAAAACGATAAAAACTTGCTTGAAATGGTTCTATCAACATGATGCAACAGCAATAAGTAGCCTAATAACTTCATTCATTGATTAACTTAGTACATAACATCCCCACAGCTGATATAAGTATACTTACTTCACCATATTGGTTTCCAATGTTGATCTTCTCCCTATGCAGAAGATCTATCACCTTAGTAAGAATTACTGGCATTCTTTCAGATATGGTCTTGTAGGCAAATGATCTGAAAAAGATAGTTTGGTAAATGAGTTGTACTTGTTCTTAACCCTCGCCCTGGTGGGTGTCATTTTGACCCCCCTTAGGTTTTTCCGAAATAGCGGGAAAACGGCGGCGCGTAGCACCGCCAAATTTTGAACAGCTGTTTGGGCACCAATTTCGCACACTTTGTAACAAATTTGACTTCAGGTCATCTCAGGTCAGGTCACAAAGTCACTGCCTTCCAAAATGTTTGTGACCGTGCCAAAGTCAGTCTTTGTCTGAGAGATTTGAAACTTGCAGGATTTCATCAGATCATAAGTACAGTGTAGTACAAATGTTATATTATAAACAACCTTATAATATATATAGGTGAAATAGTAAGGAATGAATAGTCATAATTATGATTAAAAAAATATATTAAAAACTTGCCTTTGTTACACCAATACCATATAGTTGCAGTCCCCTGACATACCTTGAACCTACCAAATTTATTTTCACTTTATGACAATCATAACACCTCAGGTCTATTGCCATTGAACACAAACAACTCATCAAATGCTTACCCTTCATAGCTGCCTCTCAAGACATCTGGAAGTTCAGTGCTAGCTTCTCCCATTGTCACCGACAGCAAACAACACAAAGATAATAGACTAGAACAACAGCCAAAGTGCATCTGAAAACAGGACAAAATGGTCAGAGCCTGGAGGATTGGTCTATAGACTTCTATAGATTCTATAGAATCTATAGTCTATAGATTCTCAAGACTTTTTACACTATAACTAATTTTAACTTCAATAATTAATATATCATGGCATTACTTGCATCGCTTGTCACAAAACCTTGTTTACAAAACAACTGACACCTCCCAAATAGTCTCTAGATTGGCAGCCCCATAATTATCAAGATTAAAAAAATGCAACAGCTGATTGTCTTTCAACCTCCATCCCATGTGTAAACCACAACTGAGCTAATCCTGACTCGCTAATCCCTAACCAAATAGGGATGTGTTGAAATGCTGCCAGAGGCTGCGCCACATAAACTCCATCCAGCCAGCGGAACTAGGCTGGATGGAGAGATTTGAGAAAATCTTGATAATTCTTTAGACAAAGCTTAATATTTTGACATCTTGAGAATAATGGGTCAATCTAGAGTCCAAGGGTGTTACCATCAAATGGGGTAACTTAGATCTGTGGGGTGACTATGATAATGCCCTGGGTGACTTTGATAGGCCATGCCAAACTGGCAAGAAGTGAATCCCAATTCCCATACTAGTCTCAGGCCTTCTGAGGACCACTCAGGCCTTCTTGAGGACCCCTCAGGCCTTCTTGAGGACCCCCTCATGACAACTAAGGACCTCCTGGCAGCCTTAGAGGCCCCTCAGGCTAGCTGGGGGCACCTCAGGGCCCTCGTTCAACTTTTTGTTCAACCTCGTTCAACTTCTCTTACAA